>WBMZ01006029.1:11642-25460 GCA_013400975.1 Atrichornis clamosus
AACAATCCCACCCAGCTTTTCCCAGAGCAGAGCTGCTCCACCCCTCTGCTCATCCTGGTGCCTCTGGATTTGCCCCAAATGGGATTTTTAAGCTCCATGGTGCAGCAGGGGCTGCACCCAAACCCTTGCCAGGTTGACACCTGCAGGAACAAGAGGTCCTTGAGCATCCAAAGCCCTTTTTGCTTTCCCAGTCCGTTCCTGGAAGCTTTCCCAGGTTTTGGGACAGCTGGGAACCCCGCGGCCCATCCCACAGCGACAGCCCCACTTTAGGGAATTATCTCTGTTCACTGAGACTCAAAGAAAAGTAAAAATCACAGCATGCTCCTGTTTCCCTTTATTTCCTGGAAGAGGATGAAGGTTTTGTTATCCAGAGTGGAACATCCAGCAGGGAGCTGCTGCCTCCCCCCTGGCAGCCCCCGTGTCCCACAGAGCTCTGCCATCCTTATCACAGTGCTGTCCTTATCAAATTTGCATCCAGAGCTCCTCTCAGGCAGCCTCATTATTCCCAACACTGAGCAAACACCCAGGGATTCGTGTTCCAAAGGGATATTGTCCCAGATGTTCCCCAGCCTGGATCAAATGGAAAACACCAGGCTGCCCTTGCAGTGAGGTATCCTGATAAATCTCTTTAATTAAGACGAGCTCTTGATTTCTTTCACCACCGAATCAAACCCTTCCTTATCCCTCAGGTGGTCAATCCCGAGCTCCACATCAGCATTCCTGTGTGTTCAGCCCCAGCAGGGAATGGGAATGGCAGGGAGAAGCCCCTGGCTGGGGCAGCAGCAGGACCCTCAGTGCCAATTAGGAGCAGCTTTAGGAGGATTTAAGCCTGGCTTGGGCTCTCTGTGCCCACACCCGGGGGGCAATTTCCACCCAGCAGCAGGGAAGGTGATTTAGGAGCAACTTTGGGAACGTTTGCTCCATTTAAGCAAAATAAAAAGGGATTTGTGTTTGTCTCCTTCCTCATTTTCTGTGAGGAGAAGTGAGGCTGGGGACATCATTAACTCCTGGAAGGGGCATTATTAACCTTAAAAAGGGGCATTATTAACCTTAAAAAGGGGCATTATTAACCCCTGGAAGGGGCATTATTTACCCTTGGATAGGATATTTTTAACCCCTTGAAATGCTCATTATTAACCCCTGGAAGGGTCATTATTAACCCCTGGGAGGGGCGTTATTAACCTTTGGAATAGGAATTATTAACCCTTGGAAGGGGCATTATTAACCCTTGGAAGGGTCGTTATTTACCCTTGGAAGGGGCATTATTTACTCTAGGATAGGACATTTTTAACCCCTTGGAAGGATCTTTATGACTCCTTGGAATGGACATTATTAACCCTTGGAAGAGTCATTATTAACCCTTGGAATAGGAATTATTAACCCTTGGAAGGGGCATTATTAACCCCTTGGAAGTGGCATTATTCACCCTTGGATAGGACATTATTAACTCCTGGATAGGACATTATTAATCCCCTGGAAGGTTCATTAACTCTTGGAAGGGGCATTATTAACTCCTGGAAGGGACATGATTCACCCTTGGATAGGGCATTTTTAACCCTTTGGAATGGACGTTATTCACCCTTGGAATGGTCGTTATTAACCCTTGGAAGGGGCATTATTTACTCTTGGATAGTACATTTTTAATCCCTTGGAAGGATCTTTATAATTCCTTGGAATGGACATTATTAACCCTTGGAAGAGTCATTATTAACCCTTGGAATAGGAATTATTAACCCTTGGAAGGGGCATTATTAACCCCTTGGAAGTGGCATTATTCACCCTTGGATAGGACATTATTAACTCCTGGATAGGACATTATTAATCCCCTGGAAGGTTCATTAACTCTTGGAAGGGGCATTATTAACTCCTGGAAGGGACATGATTCACCCTTGGATAGGGCATTTTTAACCCTTTGGAATGGACGTTATTCACCCTTGGAATGGACATTATTAACCCTTGGAAGGGGCATTATTTACTCTTGGATAGTACATTTTTAATCCCTTGGAAGGATCTTTATAATTCCTTGGAATGGACATTATTAACCCCTGGAAGGGACATTATTAACCCTTGGATAGGACATTATTAGCCCTTGGAAGGGTCATTATTAACCCCTGAAAGGGACATTATTAGCCCTTGGAATGGACATTACTAACCCCTGGAATGGACATTACTAACCCTTGGAATGGACATTACTAACCCCTGGAAGGGGCTCTGCAAGGCTGATGGGATGAGGGGAAGGTGCAGGAGAGGTCAGTGATGTTTCCCAAGGGAATGGGAAGCACAGGCTCGGAGGAGAGCTGATAACAACCAGGGGAACAGGGAGATCCAGGGCAGAACTCCCCATCTCTTTCCCAGAAGTTCGTCAGCCAGTGGAGAGCTCCTGGAGAGATTCCTGAGTGTGAATATCCCAATCCAAGTCCTGGATCAGGGGCAGGTGCTGAACCTGGCTTGGGACAACCCCTGGGATCCATCCAGGCTGGGGATGAGCAGATGGAGCAGCCCTGGGAGAGGGATTTGGAGGTGCTGGTGGTGAGAGCTGGACCTGCCCAGCCCAAAATCCCGCGTGCCCTGGGCTGTTCCCACAGTTTGGGCAGCAGGAAAGGGGGAATTCTGCCCCGCTGCCCCCTCAGGTGAGACCCCACCTGCAGAGCTGCTCCAGCCCTGGGATCCAGCACAGGGAGGACCTGGAGCTGCTGGAGAGAGCCCAGAGGAGGCTCCAGGATGAGCAGAGGGATGGAGCAGCTCTGCTCTGGGAAAGGCTGGAAGAGCTGGGATTGTTCAGCCTGGAGAAGGGAAACTTTGGGGTGACCTCATTGTGGCCTTCCAGCACCTGAAGGAGCTGCAGGAAAGATGGAAGTAGAGGATTTCCAAGGGATGGAGGGACAGGACACAGGGAATGGCTTCCCACTGCCACAGGGCAGGGTCAGATGGGATATTGGGAAGGAATTCCTGGCTGGGAGGGTGGGGTGATTCTGAAATCCCGCTACATCCATGATCCTCTTTGGGGTCTTTCTCCAGAACCTCCCACCCCCTTCAAGGCCCCAGGAGGCGACAGCAAACCCTGCCTTGCCCTCATTGTGCTCTGAACGTGTGAAACCCGGGATTAGGATCCAATCTCCAGGCTCCAGGGAATTGCCTGCTTCCAGGAAGGAATTCCCCCTCCAGACACAGCTGCTCGAGCTCCTCCTGCCCGTGTTTGCCTGGGAAAAGCTGAAGCAGCAGGAATTCGCCTCAGGATGGAGTGGCTGTGCAGGCTGTCCTCGGTGCTGCTCCTCTGGGATCCCTGCCAGGTGTTCTTGTTCCCATTTTTTGGATGCTTTGGCACATTTGCTGGAATTCCTGAGCGGGTGGAACTAATTGGGATTGTTTGGACCGGTCTGGCACAGGTCACCTCCTGAATTCCCAGCCCACTCATCCATGGCATCTTTGCCCTCCCGTGGCACAGAACAGCTTCTCCTTCAGCAAGGAATGAAAGATTTCCATTCACTTCCCGCCAGGAGAGTGGAAATTGGGATTTCCAGTGGAGTTTAACGAGCTGTGACGTTCGGGTTCTGATCCGGGCGATGGAGGGATTTAATCTGCGCTCCAAGGGGTGAATTTTTCCAGGCTGCAGAAGTTCATTTTTCACGGGAGTAATCAGCCAGGAATTTTTGATTTGGCAGGTGGTTAAAGGCAGGAATGTTGTCAGGCAATGTGGGATGCATTCCCAATGGGAATCAGGCTTTTATAAACCTGGAAAATGAGGCCCTGCCTGGAGAGGGCTTTTCCGAGTGTGTTTTTCAACAGGACGAGAGGGAATGGCCTTGAGCTGTGCCAGGGCAGGGTCAGGTTGGACACCAGGAGGAATTTCCTCATGGAAAGGCTGTTAAACATTGGAACAGGCTTCCCAAAGAAATGGTGGAGTCACCACTCCTGGAAGTCTTAAAAAGCCCTGTGGATGTGGCACTGGAGGACGTGGTTTAGTGGGGAACACGGTGCTGGTGGGATTGATGATCTTGGAGGGCTTTTCCAACCTCCAGGATTCCACGATCCCATGGTTTTCCCAACAGAACCACGTGGGCTGTAGTGCCAAAGGAGTGGGACAAAGCCTTTGGAGCTGTTTGCCTCTGGCACAGCCCCTCTGGAGCATGTTTCACATCCTAACAAAGCACAGGATCCGGCTCATTTTCCCAGAAAATTCCAGAATTCACGGACATGGATAATCCCAGCAGAGAGGCCTGAAGAATCGGCACCTCAGCAAAACTTCCTTTGATGTTATTAATGGAATTCAGTCCTTCCTTTGCTGGGATGCCAAAGTCCCAATTTTCTTGCTTTTATTCCTGATGAAACTCTTCCCACATCCAGGTCATTTCTTCTCCACCCAGCCAGGAAATAAATGAATTTCCTCTAAAATAAAGAGATTTTTTTCAATACCTTTAAGATGAAAAATGAATTAAACAACCAATCTTTCTCCTTCTGCTGTTGCTGGGAGTGGTGCACCTTCATTTCCTTCCTCGGGTGCTCGTTCAATTTTGCTTTTTTAAGTGTTGTGTTTATTTTCCGAAGAAACTTTCATTTTGGTGCCTTAAGGAACGTGATCCTATTGAGATCCAGAGTAAATCCTGGGTTTTTCTTGGATTTGTAGGCATTAGTCAGAAGGGATCAGATTTATTGGTTCCTTTGATTTATTTTCTAGGAGGCCTCGTAAGGAACCACCTCTGGAAATGTTTTTAATTTTATTTAGGAATGCTAAGGAGCTTGGCAGGAACATTCAGGTTCCTTTTTATCCTGGTTACTTTAATCCAATGGAAAAAAAACTCATGGAAATTCTAATTCTTCCACCTTTGGATGAGGCTTTGGAGTCTCACCAACTCCCTTTGTTCTCCACTTTGAAATCCCTTGGAAAACGCAACAGAAGTTCTCAACCCTGCCAAACTTTTGGGTAAATTCCCTGGAATTATGCATTCAAGTGTCTCAATCCCTGGGAATTCAAGGTTACATCCTCCAGGCAGACGTAAATCCTTGCTGAGGCACTCCCATTTTCCCATCCTTTCCAAAGACTCCATGAGCAGCACTCCGGGACATCCACAATTTTCTTTCCCTGTATTTAGGACCAGGTGCCAGCTGAATTTTGCCTCTTTTTTTTCCCTCTTTTTTTTCTTTCAAGCCGAAAGTTTTTTCATCCTCCTTTCCAGAACAAAGAGGACGTTTTTTTCCAATGGCTCTGTTTGGAAGTTCGTTAATATGGATCATAATTGAGATATCCAAGATTTTCATTCCGCACCAGAGAAAAGCCAAGATTAACTCCTGCTGAAAATCCCACCCGGCTCCAAACTCCAAAACGAGTCTGAGCCGCAGTTTCTAATGGAAATGAAGACCAGGCTGGAGAGGGAAGTGGGAATATTCTAGTATGGAATTGTCATGGGATTCCTGGTGTGAAATCCTGGGTTTGGGCTTTGTCTCAGCATCTCCCTGAAAATTCAACAACCTGGCCTGGTTGGAGGGGGTTGGACTGGACGGACTTGAGAGGTTCCTTCCAATCCAAACCATTCCATGAAGGAAAAGTGGCCACCTGAGTGATGGTCATGGTTGTCCTGGATCGTGGGAGATTAGGGATCTGGGAATCTTTGAGTCGTTAAGGTTGGAAAAGACCTCGAGGATCAACAGCCTTTGACCAAATCCCCCCCACGTCCACCCAGCCATGTCACAGAGTGTCACCTCTAGTCATTTTTTGGACAATTCCAGGGATTGTGACCCCAGCACTTCCCTGGGAAGCCTGTTCCTTCTTCACCACTCTTTCAGAGAGGAATTTTTTCCTAATTTTTCTCCTAATGTTTTTTTTCCCTAATTTTGTGGCCTCTGAGATCTTGCTCTAAAAAGGGTGATCCCCTTTCCCTGCCCTTATCCCCAGGAAAGGACAGGACATTTGAAAGAGAGCTAAAATCCCAATATTCCCAATATTCAGGCAATTATCAAAATCCCACAAACCTGAAATTCATCAGGAAAACTCCATTATACAAATCAGACAGGAAATCTTTCCATGGAATATCATTGCTCCATTCTCACCCAGTTGAGTTTGGCTTTGAAACTTCTTTTGGCTTCTTCCAAACCCATCCAGGATAAATTCCAGCAGCAGAGGCTTTTCCATGGGAATGAGCTCTGCTCCATGAGCGTTTCAATTTGACTTTTATGTGCAAGGTTTCTCCAGCCAAAACACTTGAAATTCATATGGAAGCTCAGAGTTGCCAGATAAGGGAATTCCTGAAGGAATCCTCTTCCCCTTGGATGGGATTTGGGAGCTTCCTAAGACCCAAACTTGGGGAGGAGTTGTTCCTCTTGTATCAGGAATAGAGGATATTAAACTCTAATTTAACCCCAAGTCTGAGTGGTGCTGACTGCTCTCAGCAGTGCTTTTGATCTTCCATAAATCCACCCCGCATTTTAATTCCCAGGAAGTTGTGGGAATGACATTTTGTCGAATATCATTTGGATTTTTATGTTTTAATACAAGGGTGAACGTGCCTCACACCGTGCAGGACTTCATCCCTTCAAATGCCTTCGGAATGGATCTGGAAGTTTAGGCAGGGAGGAGCAATGGAATTTTTTTTTTTCCTTTCTTTTGACTTGGGTTGGCCTATCCTGAAAATGATGGATCATCCAGCCCGGAGAATGGGAATGGATAGCTAGGATATGGCTTTGGTGGAGTTAAGTGGAATTTCTCAGGCTCTGCAGCAGGGAAATATTGTTGGATTTTTGCTCCCAATGCATTTAATGGAGGTGCTAATTTAGGGAAAGAAGTCTGGTTTTTCCTGGAATATGGGGGAAAAACCTTTCCCTCTGCAGGTCACCGTGGTTATCCCAGGCTGGAAGTGAAACCAGAGCCCTTTTTAGGGGAAGGAAACAGAATTTTGATGGATTGTTGTGTTATTTATTGATATTGATATTATTGATATTTTATTCTAGGTTCTTTCACATTTTATTTTGCATTTATTTTTTTCTTTTATATTTTTAGTATTTTCTATTTTTAATATTTTACTTAATTTTGAGATATTATTGATTTATTTATTATTTATAATTTTTTTTCTATATTTGGCTTTCTAATTGATCCAATCCTGTGCATTCCATGCTCCATTTGGTCGAACAGGAAACCCAGCTGATAAATGGGAATGTCAGTCTGTCCTGCTCCTGCTAAAGACAGGGATAATCCAGAGATCCTGAACTCAAATTCCAAGGAAAAAAGTATTCAAACCATGGGGGCATTTTTCAGTATTAATACAAAATTTAACTGAGTGTAAATTGAGTATTTTGGAGTATTAAAACAAAATTCACTCTGTGATGTAACTGCAAAATCGTGGGAAGCGTCCAAATAATATTTCCTGGGAAATGATGGAAAACTGTAGGATTTCCTCAGTGCCAATCCTTCCTTCTCACTCCTGTGTCCTGCACTGACATGGGGTATCCATGAGACACATTCCCTTTGGATTTGGACCTGCTCTCACCTTCCTCATTCTCTGCTCCAGACGTCTCTTACTGCACTTAAAAATTTTTTTTTAATTTGTTTAATTAAAAAAAAGTTTTAAATTTTAAAAATTTTTTTTAATTTTTCTTTTTAATGTTTTAAATTTTTTTTTTTATTTTTAAAAATTTCCTTAAAATTTTTTTCCTTTCCGTAAAGGTGGTTGATGATCCCAAAAGGAAGAAAGATTTGTCCTTCTGGAGCTGGGACATTCCAGGACCCTCTGGATACGATCCCGTGCTCTGGGATGGCCCTGCTGGAGCTGGGATGAGGTGACCCTTCCAGCCTGAGCCATCCTGGAATTCTGGGATTAAAAATTCCAAATTTATCCCAGGAAAGGCAAGGAAGGGCCTCTCTGCCCAAGGAAACAAATGGTATAAAAGGAAGAATTGTGAATTAAAATATAGTAAAAATATTTGTTAAAATAACTGATACAAATACACTAAGAACTATTCAATATGGTAAGAATTGTGAATAAAAATATAGTAAAAATACTGATCAAAATCCTGATAAAAATACTCATCAAAATCCTGATAAAAGTGTGCTAAGAACTATTCAACAGAGTAAAAACTGTGAATAAAAATATAGTGAAAATACTGATAAAAATTTAGTAAGGACTATTCAATATAGTAAGAATTGAGAATAAAAACAGAGTAAAAGTATTGACAAAAATACTGATAAAAATCCTGATTAAAATACAGATAAAATTACTGATAAAAACAGAGTAAGAGCTATTCAATACAGTAAGAACTGTAAATAAAAACGTAATCAAAATACTGATCAAAATACTGATGAAAGTACTGATAAAATCTAGTAAGAACTATTCAATATAGTAAAAACTATGAATAAAAATAGAGTAAAAATCCTGATAAAAATATACTAAGGACTATTCAATACAGTAGGAACTGTCAATAAAAATATAGCAAAAATATTGATTACAGATAAAATTACTGACAAAAACAGAGTAGGAACTCTTCAATGTAGCAAGAACTGTGAATAGAAATATAGTAAAATACTGATAAAAATACTGATAAAAATCTAGTAAGAACTATCCAATATAGTAAGAACTGTCAATAAAAATATAGTAAAAATATTGATTAAAATACTGACAAAAGTACTGATAAAAATACTGATAAAAATCTAGTAAGAATCATTCAATACAGTAAGAACTGTGAATAGAAATGTAGTAAAATATTCTTTAAAACAATGATAAAAGTATAGTCAGAACTATTCAATATAGTGAGAACTGTGAATAAAAATATAGTAAAAATCCTGATAAAAATATTAATAAAAGTGCTGATAAAAATAGAGTAAGAATTATTAAATACAGTAAGAACTGTGAATCAAAATACGGATCAAAATACGGATCAAAATCCAGATCAAAATCCAGAAAGAACTATTCATTGTAGTAAGAACTGTGCATAAAAATATGATAAAAATACTGATAGAAGTACTGATAAAAATATGCTAAGAACTAATCAATACAGTAAGAAATGTGACTAAAACTTCTGATTAAAATACCAATAAAAATATAGTTAGAACTATTCAATACAGTAAGAACTGTCAATAAAAACATAGTAAAAATATTGATTAAAATACTGATAAAAGTACTGATAAAAATCTAGTAAGAATTATTCAATACAGTAAGAACTGTGAATAAAAATAGAGTAAAATATTGATAAAATTACTGATAAAAATATAGTAGGAGCTATTCAATATAGTAAGAACTGAACTATGAATAAAAATATGGTAAGAATACTGATAAAAATAATGATAAAATTATAGTAGGAACTATTCAATACAGTAAGAACTGCAAATAAATATATAGTAAAAATACTGATATAAATACTGATTAAAATACAGATAAAATTACTGATTAAAATAGAGTAAGAACTATCCAATATAGTAAGAACTGTAAATAAAAATGTAATAAAAATACTGATAAAAATATTGATAAAAGTACTGATGAAAATACTGATTAAAATACTGAAAAAAATACTGATAAAAATATAGTAAGAACTATTCAATACAGTAAGAACTGTGAACAAAAATGTAGTAAAAATATTGATTAAATTACTGATAAAAATACTGATAAAAATATAGTAAGAACTATTCAATACAGTAAGAACTGTGAATAAAAATTCTGATAAGAACACTGATAAAAATAGAGCAAGAACTATTCAATACAGTGTGAACTGTGAATAAAAATATAGTTAAAATACTGATAAAAATACCAATAAAAATATAGTAAGAACTGTGAATAAAAATATGGTAAAAATCCTGATAAAAATCCTGATAAAATACTGATGAAAATACAGATTAAACTATTGATAAAAATACTGATAAAATACGGAGTAAGAACTATTCAATGCAGTAAGAACTGTGAATAAAAATATAGTAAAATATTGATTAAATTACTGATAAAAATATAATAAGAATTATTCAATATAGTAAGAACTGTGAATAAAAATTCTGATAAAAATAGAGCAAGAACTATTCAATATAGTGAGAACTGTGAATAAAAATAGAGTGAAAATCCTGATTAAAACCCTGATTAAAATCCTGATAAAATCTCGTAAGAACTACTCAACAACTGTGACCCCACAAATCCATCCAAACCAAGTAAGACGTGCCGATATTTGGTACAAAATGGTGATTTTTAACAACCAACAACCCATTCCCAGCTGGAAATCCCACTCCAAAAGCTCTGGGGTTGTCGCTCTTGTGCCATGGATGGGCAGAGGGATTGTCACTAGACCAGCAGATATCTGGGAGAGCTGGAAATTGTGGCTGCTTCCATGTTCCCGACACACGGCAGAATTCCAGGATTTGAGGGAATGTAATTGGAAAAGGCATTTTTTAGGAATACACACCATTGCTTACCATTTTGGGGGGGTTTAATACATTGCTCTAATTCCTTTTTCCCCGTAGGATAACTTTTCCCTTTGGATTGTGATTCCATGGCTCCTGAGCAATGGAATGAGAAGACTTGGGAGTTATTCCCCGCTCGGATCTGCTCAATGGGAAATCATCACTTCCAACAAAAAAAGAATGTCCTGAGCTCCTTGGAACACGTGCTTTACCAGGCTCTCCTCATTCCAGGAACATTCCCATTTATTTCTTTCCCTGCTTACATGGACAGAGAGCGAGCTGGGATTTGCTCCCAGTCCATCAAGGCGCTCCTGGAGTCAACATTCCTCATTAAAGCTGGAATGTTTCGCTCAGCCAGCACACCTGTCAGGCCTGACACAGCCAGGAAAGCTTCCAGCTCTCCAGGAAAGCTGGGAAAACACCTCTGGAGATGCTCCAGGAGCTGCAGCTCCATGGAAGGGCTTGAGTTCCTGCACTGGCACCGGGACTGGGATGTTCTGGGTCACAAAATGTTTTATTCCCTGTGGGATTCGCTCTTTTCCTTGGGGAGTGTTTGGCAAAATGGGAACCGGGGCATGTGGGGAATCCAAACTTCCCTTCCCTGGTGGGATATTGGATCTTTATCATGGCCTGGAGTTGGGTTGTTGGGAAAACTTCCCAGTGTTTTAAGTTGGGGTTTTTTCAGGAAAATCTGTTCAAATTCCCAAGCTCTGACATTCCATTAGAGCCCACAGCCTGTTTCTCTTCCAGTCTGCAGGGTCACTGCAGGCTCTGCTAAAATTAATAATTAATTGGAATTCTAATCATTAGAATAATCGATTAATATTCTAATAATTAGAAAAATAGAATAATATTCTAATAACTAGAGGTAGAATTCTAATAATTCCAATGCTCCAGAATTCCAAGAACTGACCTGTTGCAAACACTTCCCAATGCACCTCTCTCACACACTTTTCCAATGGGGTTCTTCAATTTTAGGATCATGGAATCATTAAGGTTGGAAAAAACCTGACAGGGACACCTCCCACCATCCCAGGCTTTGTCCAAGCATCCACTGAAATGGAACATGACTCCCTCTGAATTGAAAGGATTTTTATTGAAAACAACATTAATTGAAAGCAGCATTTATTCCCTTTTATTTAGATTTTTCCCTTTCCTTTAGGTTTTTCCCTCAGGAAATGCCACCTCTCAGACAACCTAAAATCCTCCCCAGTGACAGCTTTTAGGGGCACGTGCACAGGTGTCCATGGGAAGGTTTTCCTGGGAAACCTGGGAGCAAATTCCAGGCGTTGAAAATTCTTTTATGTCATTAGCAAGGGAGAGCTTCCACTTACAGCAGGATTTGGGAAATAGGAACTCCTGTTATCCCGTCATCCCTGTGCTCTGCGTTTTTAAGGAACTGCTTCGGGTTTGTTTCGAAGGAAAAAGTTGGATTCTTGGGAAGTCACTGGAACAACTTCATTAATCAAAGAATCATCCTGGAATTATTGAGGTTGGAAAAGCCCTCCTGGATCGAGTCCAAGCTGTGCCCCATCCCCACCTTGGCACTGAGTGCCACGTCCAGGAATTCCTTGGGCACCTCCAGGGATGGGAACTCCAGACCTCCCTGGGCAGTTCCAAGGCCTGACCACCCTTTCCATGAGGAAATTTCTCCCGATTCCCACCTGAAGCTCCCCTGGAGCAGATTGAGGCCATTCCCTCTTGTCCTGTTACTGTTTTCCACAAGGACACTCTGCTGGCTCATGGATGATCCCAGAATCCTGGAATCCCAGAATGATTCCAACCCCCCTGCACCTTCCACCTGACCACGTTGTCCTGACACAATCCAGCCCAATCCATTGCTTTATTCCCAACCTTTTTGCCTTGCTCTGCCAACACGACAAAATTACAGCTGGAATTGTTGGTTCTGGGAAGTGCCTGAATCCACAAGACCCCCAGGATCCCAAAAAACCTTGGCACACCCAAACCTGCTTTTATTTAGGATGGTTTTTTTGAGGATTTGGTTTGAACCAAACCCAACCCAGCCCTGGAGCAGCCACACGAGACCACACCGGGCCTAGCTCGGCCTCCCCTCGATTTTTTTTCCCAAATCCATAAAAATTAAACCAAAAGCCAACCCAGGCGTGCTGCTGTGCATAGGATTCTGTGAGAAATCACCTGGAAAAAAAGAAAGTTCCAGCTCGGAGGCTGCCTGGAATTGAGTGAGAGGGATTTTTAACATTTATTTCTGATTTTGCAGCAGCCAAACCCAGCGCGTGCCCAGCGCCTGCAGCAGCCCAGGCCTGCTGGGCATCCGGGGCTTTTCCAGCTTTATCCATAGAAATAACACGGCTTTTCCTGCTGTTTTAAACCTCTGCATTTAAAGGAAGAGAAATATATCAAATAGGAAAAATTAATAGCTTGAAATGCATTGCAAACAGCAAGGCAAAAATAAGCACAAAAAGGAGATTATTGTGTGTTTGTAGGTGCGGGGAGGTTTAGAGCAATGTAAATATTTTATTTACTGCCAAAAACATCGATTTGGGCATTTTGGAATTTGTTAAGTAGTGACTTCTTTTTAACACAGGTGTTGGTTATTGGTTGTTTCCCATTGGCTCGTTGAGGTTCCGGAATTTGGAATTTTTTTGCTCCAAAACATTGAATTAATGAATTATTGAGTGGGAATGGGGAGGACTTTGCTTCTCCAGATCCCTTTGAAAGCTTCCCAGCATTTTTCCAGCTCTTTTTAAATCTGGAAAAATAAAGCTTGAACCAAAAGTCATTCCTTGTCTTTTGTTAAAAAACTGGGGATGAGTCTGTAGCTCCTTCATAAAGATGGACCTGACTCGGAGTTTCTGAGTGATTTTTTATTATTTTCCTTAGAGAAAAATAATCCTCACTTTGGAATTTAAATAAATATTTAGAAATTTCTATTTGAAATCCGTAGAAAAGAGATTTTAAATTGTTCTTCAAATTCAGTTTAAGCAAATCTGGTATTAACAGAGCTATGAAAGCTAAAGCTGAGATTAAAATGGCTTTCCCTGGAATAACCTTGGCAGTATTGGAATAAAAAGCTGAGAAATGAACAGGCAAAAATAGAAAGTTTGGGGTTCTGAATGTTCAGTTTTCTATTTTTTCACTAATAAGATACAGGAAGATGAATTCAAGTGGTAAAAAAGATATTTCTCAAGGAATTCAATGGAAAATGAATTTGGAATTCAACATCATCCTATGGGAACATGTGAGAAGTTGATGGGAAAATGTCCCTAATTAATCACCATTAACCCTTCTGATTAAAAAAAACCCACTGATAATTTTCTACAAAGTTAATGCTGAAACCTCCCGGGAAAAAAGATTTTTATTTTTTATTTTTCAGTTCAGTTCAACAACAACAAGCAAAACAACAACAACAACAATAATAAATAAAAATAAAAATAAGAATAAAAGTAAGAATAAAAAGAATAAAAATAAAA
>WBMZ01006030.1:0-86094 GCA_013400975.1 Atrichornis clamosus
TCTTTTAAACTAAGACACCTCTCCCATGTGACCAGTGACAGGACGAGAGAACACAGCCTTAAGCTGTGCCAGGGGAAGTTTAGGTTAGACGTAGCGCAAAAGTCCTTCACAAAAGAGGGATTGGACATTGGAATGGGCTGCCCAGGGAGGTGGTGGAGTCACCATTCCTGGAGGTGTTAAAGACTGGATGTGGCACTCAGTGCAGTGTCTTAGTTGATAAGGTGGTGTTGGTCACAGGTTGGACTTGATCTCAAAGGTCTTTTTCAACCTTGTTAATGCCATGATTCTGTGATTCTGTGACACAACCAGGAGAAGTGGTAACAAGGACTTTTCTCCATGAGATCTGAGAAAATAGCAATCTAAAGGGCCATGATGGCACTGACACCAACATGACAAATGATGCTACTCCACAGCTCCAGAGAGTGCAGACAAGATCATAGCTGCCCAACTGAGAATGTAATCATAGGCCTGGGATCTAGCAACCATCTTTTGCATCCAGATATTTTATTCATGTGTTTTATAAAATAATACTGAAGTTTCTACTTGAATACACAGACCTTTAGCTGGGATTGAGTTTTAACTAATCCTAAAGAATTAATTTGAGATGGAATAAAAATTGGTACCAAGACAAAATGAAGAACAAGAACATCATCTGGCCTGGGAAAGAAACATGATACATTGAACTTAACACTCAAAACGCTATCACAGAAACTTCTAGCGCTTCAAAATATCCATATAATGTAGCAGTTAAATACTGCAGCAGTGATTTCCAGAAATGCATGTTACCACTTTTTTCCAACTTGAAAGTTTAATTTTTTACTCAGATAAACTAACTGAACTTGAATACCTTCTCCCACAAGCAAACCATGCCTTAGTTCCACTACAAGAAAGAAAAAGAAAACACTACTCCAGAGGGCTTAAAGACAACTCTGTACCTATAACATGATAAGGTTATACATCTTGAATGCAAAACTGTCACCTCAGTTCTAAAACTACAGAGGATATGCCTCATCCTTTGTGATTTAGATTAATTAATATAATAGCATTTCAACCTCAAAGTCATTTAAAAAAAGCTGCTAGGCAGTTAATAGGCCAAAAGGAATCTCCCCATGATTTCACTCATTTCTTAGTTTGTTTAAAATGTATGAAGGCTCAAAGGGAGATACTTAAAATTACATATCCCAAAAATGGGTGCAAACCAGTTTAGAAACAAGTTTCTAAACACTTCTGACCCATTAGCTTGAACTTGACATATGACTGCAATAGGATTTTTTAATGTTTATCAGTCGTTATTTCTCTTTAATTTTGTGTTTATAGTTAGGATAAATTTCTAGCATGCCTTTTCACATATCTTTATATGTACGTTACACGTTATTTAATATAACATTTAACATTTATTAAAAAGGCATTGAAGTAAATAGTAGGAAATAAATTGCAAGCATAATTAGTAATATGATTTTTTTAAAAAAGTTTGAAAGAACACTATACTAATGCTTACAGGAACTTAAGTTTCATTGCTATTCAGGTTAGTATGTACTTCCATAGCTCTTCATATCTGAAGTTTGCAAAATGGCATCTTTCATTTATATAGAAATAAAAGAATGTTTAGTTTATCTGGTTAGAGTTCTAAGATAAACAAGTATTTCAAAGGTAATTAGTATTTTTTAAACAATGTTAAACAATACATATAAGTGCAAGAATTTAGATGATTAATATTAGCAATGTAAAATCATTTACCATTCACCAGATGATTTTTTTTTTCCTGATTAACCTCTTGCTTTACATTGTTTGGTTACTTTCAAAGCTCTGATTCAAAAGTTTGTTTCTTCAAGCTGGCCTGTGCATGAACCCATTAGTTAAGGTACTTTCCAGTAACACTGGTTCTGGGGGGAGAAAACCTCCATACTTAACTGATTTTGGTGAGCTCATAGTGGTGTAGGTGGTGAAGAAATAAAAAACTTCACATAGTTAAGGAACTGCATAGATATCTGGTCTGCTTTCATAGCTACTTTGAGCAGAAAAAGACTAAAAAGTGCAACAGCTAGCACCAAGGACTACCTATAAATCAAAGCTTTTTACATCTGAGTCAATCAATTAATTTACTTTTCCACTCAACACTCAGAGCTTCTGTGGTCACTTTTCAAGCTAGAAACAACAAATGCATATGCAAAAGGCAACAGAGTCCCCACTTGACACTTTCCCTGTTCTAGTTTCACAGTTCTAACTTAACTAAATTTCAGACTAAACAGAAAATACTGAGGTCTAGGTGCTTTCACAGTACGTAAGTACCTAATCAAGTACTTAAATACTTAATTCTATTTTCCTTTAATGTTTGATCATTGGTTTAAGAGTATTTTGATGTCACTAAAAGCTAAAGCAGAAAAGCAACAAGTGCAACTATTGTGGCAAAGAAGTACATGAAAAAGTTTTTATGTGAAAGCATTTACCCCGATGTCAGTAAAACAAAGACTACTTTTCAATGGCAACCTTTAGAATTGTATAGCTTGTCATAACTGTAATACAAGTGCTTCATACAAGTTTACAACCACTGAAAACACAAGCTGTGATATTTATAAATTCTATAACCCAATAATTCCATTTCCTTGTATGTCAAAGACTAGTAAATTCCTAAACCTATTACTAGTAAAATTAGTGATAAAATTAAAAACAGTTACTCGTTAGCGATTTAATCTCTAAATGCAAGCTCTCAGAAATAAAAAACATTCACAGAGATTATCATTACTGCAAGGTTGTTCAATGAACACTCATAGCATTCTAACTCAATCCTTTCTGGTGTGAGCAGCCAAGACATGTGATCCCCATGTCGTTATATTAATATGTCACACAAGCACTTTCGTTCTTAACTATCTCCATACAATAAGGTGTGCAAAAAATCTCCTGATACCAAAACTACACGACTCGCGTCCTGCCATACTAAAACACAACTCTGCATTGGCTGGCTATGGAGAACTCCCTTTTTAGTTTCTGCAACACTGAGGTGCCTGCTGGCCTCAAAACTTTTATTTGCTGACATTCCTTAGCTTGCAAGACATGACAGACCTGCAGCAAAGGATGGCGCCGACACAGACCACTGACTGTGAGGAAAAGGCTTCTGGACACAGCTCTGTGGTGCAGCTGCCTTGCTGCACTGAGAGCTGCAGGCAGAAATCTCTAACACCAAGACTGAAGAAAACACCTACACGTTAAACTTCTACATAGTTTTAAGATGCACACCTATTTTGAAACAAAGTAATCAATGGAGTTAGAATGTCTCAAGATAAAGACGGATACTGCTTCTGCCAAAAATAGAAGATACTTCAGAAATATTTAACCTTTTCCCACGCCTGCCCTGTTCCTTCTATAAAAACAGAAAAAGAGACAGGAATATACAAAATCTTCTAAACAAAAAAGATGCATTTGTTCAATTGTATTATAGCATTTGTCTCAATGGCATTTCTTATGAATTGTTTTGACAATATGGATTTGTTTTTGTGAATACATATTTGTTTTTTTAAATGACCAACATAATGAGAACTGTTACTCAGTAAAATAAATTCAGATCTTACCCCTTCTCTCCTCTCTGTGTGTGTATATGAATGAGAGGTAGCATGCCAGAGATTAGATGAGATACGATTTTCACCCTTAATAAAGACAACCTACTTTAGCATATTTCAACACCATTCATTTCCTATCCTGGGGAATTTTTATAAAATCAAATGACCTGTATGAAAAACCTTCTGTAATTATTGGTAAGAGTCTTATTTTTCAGTTTAAGGACACTTCTGATTTCCAGTTACATTTTACATACTGCACAGATGACTAAATGTATATTTATATATCAAAATTCAGACATTTTTTATTCAAATCAGTTCTGAAAAATCTTTCCCTTCTGGCTGCTTATATTTCTCTTTAATCCTGGTCAGTATAGGACCTTATTACAAGTAATTTGCTACTATAAGGCTGAGGAAAAAATGCTAGCCTCACAAGTTTTGTCATTTTTTCCCCCCCTACTTCCCCTGCAGGCTGCTACTGTTGATGGCCTTTATGGAAATATAAATTCAATCAGCAGCTGCAAATTTCATGAGACGTCCATCTTCATGCTGAATTTCTAACTGAGTGTCAAAACAATCTGTGGATTTCTCCCTGATGAAACACACTTTGAATTGTAAATTTCTGCAATTTTCTCCTGTTAGAATTTGAGCTGCACTAAAATAGAGCCAGCCCAGATACACTGCCTGCCAGACTAAGACAAGTAATTTTTCCCCTAATTATCGCAACTCTACCATTGAAAGGGTTAAAAATAACCCATGAAAAATAACCTGTTTCCTTTTTCTTTTACAATAAAAAATTAGATTCCATTTTCTGTTCTTTTAAGAAAACAGAAAGGTCTTCAAAACTTTCCAAATGCTCTCAAATCAGTTATTTGAATGCACTATTCATTTTACAGTATTTTGCAGTGATAAACCTCCAAAAATTAGTTGCAATAGAACTTAAAGTATTTCCTATGGACTAAACATGGTTCACAGAGATAGTTTGTCTCTTCTAAATCTCACCTTACATTAAATGTTGATGGAAAATAGAAAATAGATGCATAAAGTACAAAAATCAAAACTTTAGCAGAGTTTTGAACAGTTTACTGTTTTCTGAATACAGTAAAGCAAAATATAGTTTCTCATTCAATTACTGTTTCTTGCGGTAGCTTAGAAAGCACACACAGCCTACTAAGCACATTGCAGCAGTTCAAATATTTTGCTTTAGAAAAACATTTCTCTCTTCTGTAGACATTGACATGAAATATATAAAACAATACCACTTTTCCAATTTGCAAGCAAAGGAAATTGTTATTCAGAAAAGAGGTAAGAAGAATTAACAAAGAGAAAATCATTAATAAAGATGATTTATCTATTCATGTAGCTAAGAACTAACTAACTTTCTATTTGTTTTCTTCTCTCTGGGGATAAATATTGTGGTGGAGTGGGTGGGGCGCTTACTGAACTGCACTTTACCATCACTGAAAAGAATGATACTATTTTGCATGTTTTGGTATATATACCACATATATGGTATTTATATTATACCACATTTATTTGGTATAAATACCACATTCCAAAACACAAGACTGTCTTTCAGTTTACAGAAAATTCAAATGGGCATATTCTTTTTGTATACACCAAACTTTCAGTTAATTATTAGAATGAGGAAAGAAAGCTAAAAATGAGCTACGGAGTAATTGTGTTGCAGAAGACTTTCAATATACTAAGGTTTTATCACTTAATATATCACTACATCGTTTCTCCAGTCGAGTCGTCCCTGCCACCTCCCTTACTTACCTGCCCTGCATTCTGGTTTATGTGAACTGGAATGACTTGAGAGTTAATCACAATTCTGAGCTCTCAAAAGTGATCTATACAATTTCACTGATTTCTTAAACTTAACTTACTGATTTGAAAAACAATAAACATGCAAGAGCACTAGTCTATGTCAAAAATCAGGTTAGCCTCCAAAAAAGGCCCAAGGAAAGAATGCTGGCATGCAGCTGAGAGGAACTTGCACTAGTTGAGTGAAATCGTATGCTCTGGCAAACAGGAAGGTCAGAGAGGCATGTCACTCAGCATAAAATTACTGGGCTTCCTACACTTATTAAACTGACCCTTATAAACTTGCTATTCTTAGAATGTTCCCTGCTCAGCATGACAAAAAACCCTCTAAACTTTGCTGAAAATGTTATTTCAACAGAACTCTGGTTTGGTTTCATTGAGTTACAATGTCCAGATCAAATAATCTTGAGACTTTATTTCACTTTCACATGGTCACATATTTATTAGCTTTAACAGCAAATCAAAAACATGCACCAGTCTCCTCTAATACCAGTGATTTCATATAGTGAAGCAGATGTTCTGTCACACATGGTGTCCAGTCACAAGTTTTAGCTACAAATTCTGCTAGGGTAGGTAGTAAGAATGGTAATTACTGAATGAATTATAAAAGCTTTCATTATAACAGATTCTTAAATATTATTTGGTATTTTTATCTGTGAAGTCTGCTGGAAAGAAAGGTAGGCATAAAAAGACAATCTGGCTCTATTTCTCAAAATATTGAGAGTATTACTGATAGAGTTTCTTGTAATATATGCAAAGTACAGGAACAAAGAATCCTTCCTAATTGTATTAATTCTTAACCATGGCCTCTCGTTCCTATTCAGTTTTAGGGTTTAACTTTACTTTGCATTATTTCAAAACCTCACCACTATTTTTCAAAAACAAATACTTCTATTTTATCCATATCTTCCAAGTTCTAGGCTATGACACTTCATTAAAGTGTGGAATGTTGAAGCACTTCTGAAAGGAGCTGATTAAACTTCCATCTAATTCATTAAAGTGCAGAATTTTCCAATTTATGTGTGGAGTTGGGCTTCCTAACTTCTATGCATCCTACCAAAACTGAAAACACTAAAGTAATTCAAAACTTAGGGAAGTAAATGCAAATTGGAAACAGTGTTAATAAGCAACACAAAGCTGCATAAAAGAAAATTCACAGTAGTACAAATCCAACAACTGTGATCCTACACAAGCTAGTATGTTCTATGTACTTCACCAGTGCCATCTTCTGCACCATGAAACCACTGAAGAAGTGTGATTTCTTTTTTCCTTCCAATATAACCTCGAAAGTCATTAGTATAGCAATTATATATGAATGCTTAAAAAGAACAGCACTCTAAAAGAGCCCTCACCCTGAGAAAAACAGTTATAGAATTTCATGCTGTGTAAAAAATTGCATTAGGAGGGCAACACAGTCATCTGCTGATACTAAAAAAATTGATCAAGCAGCAATATCACAAGCCAGGTAAACCCAGGATGACCCTAAGCTTACATTTCAGCAAGGTGTCGTAAGTATTACAAAGCAACAAAAATTGTAAATGGCATTAAGGTACATCATCTGCAGATTGCATTGCTTTCTTTCCACATGCCCCCAAACTCCTGTTTTTATCATTGAAATACTGTATTTCTGATGATCTGTTTCTGAGGTCAAAAGTCAGTCTATTTTTTCGGAAAATATATTCTGCTATTTTAATAAAAATCCTTCTTTCTATTGACAAACCGTGTCCTGCACATCTCTCTTAACAATCACAGCTGAAACTTCACTACAATATTTTCCTTGGCTTTTCTATTCAGTAGTGAATAAAATTAAATGGCTGATTTAACTTTACTTTTAATTTACTTTTGCTCCTACTCACACATGCAGAGAAGCCCATGAAGATTTCCTTTTTCTCACCTTCTTCCTAAGACAACTGTAAAAGTTTGTAAACGGCCAGACTGCTTAAAAGGGTTGGGAGCACTACCACGTTGTGAAGCTGCTTTTTAAAATACAACATAGCTGTTGCCAGTACCAGAAGTAGGCAAAGGCGAAGTGAATAATTTGGAAAAAAAACAAAAGTCCATTACTTTCTCATCCAAGGTGTTCTGTAGCAAGACAGCCACAGTGTAATCATTCTATACAAAAAAACTTTAAAAATATCTTGCTGGAAATTGACGTGAAGTTTAACCAAGCCTTATAAAGCAAATAATAAACAGTTTCCAAAAGAGGGCACATGGTTAAAACTGTATTATTTGCAGGACTATTAATTGATTCACCACAGGCATAAAATACAGGCACTCTCTGAAAATGTATGAAAGTTCATGTTCCATGTGGCCTCCACAGTTTATGGCACTTTGACAAGGAAACAGGGGTGTGATACACACAGAACACTGCAACAGTGGCCTGTTGTCCAGTGTCGTGAAAAATCTAGTGAACCTTGCACCTAAATGCTCTCAGGAAAAGCCTGTTGAAAAGCACTTGGACAGCAGCAAGAATGGAGAGTAGAAACACCATTACAGTTGTTTCTCTGTTGAAGAAGAAGGGAACAGAATCACAGTGCTTCCATCAGCTGCTGGATCCCTAGAGAAAAATTGTCATATTAACCAAGTAAAGTCCCAGGGAAATTAGAAAGTGAATGGAAATGTCAGTTTATCCCTCAGGCAAAACCTGATTCGTTTCTAGAATTCTATAAGCATTGCTTAGATAATGGCATCTATAATAACATTGCATCACCCCCAATACACACAAGGTTTACCTTTCAGAAGAAACACGGTTAATATTCAGTCTCTCAAAAAATAGTTCTCAGTTTAATAGAAATTTGTATGCATGTTTCCAGAAATGTTTGTGTTCCCATTGCACCATTTGCAAATTTATAAGTATAACCATGTTGCTCAGTGATCTCCATTATCTCTATTTATGATAGCCTTGAAAGCCTCATCTGGAGTCACACCATGCTAGTTAATGCATAATCAAGCACACATTATAATTTTTCTGTCATTCTATACATTAAGAGTAATTTTCAAATATTTTTCATCAATGAGATGATCAACAAAAAGATTTAGAGTCACCAAAAGATCCTAAACAGGCTGTGTGCACAATAGGAGATTTCACTACAGCTTGATGTAAAAGGAAAAAGACAATCACTAAACAACATTTGTGTGTCTGCCATCAAATCCTAGCCTTCCACGATCACTAGTGTTCACAACTGCATTCCTAGTCCTCATTGAAACCTAGCACAGGTTTCAATGTCTTTCTTTCATTTCTTCAAGGATTAGCTCAAACAGCTTTCTGTTACCTGCGTATTTTTTCTTGACAGAGAAAAAGAACCCAACTAGCCAATTATGAACAGGAAAAAACTGTTTCACAGTTGTTTCATGTGACATTGCAACTCCTCTACACAAAATTCCCTCTCTGGAGGGCACAGTCTTACAGAATTCAGTAGTCAGCAATGCACAAAGAGATGTTAAAGACTCTCTAAATTTAATTGCTCTTGTAATCTGCATCACAAACAGCAGGTTCAGAGTACTGCCCTAAAGAAAAAGTATGGAAAAGAGAGCACTGAAAAGGAAAACAGAAGAGAGGATTTCCTTGTCATCCAAGGCTTTCTACACCGTGGGAATAACAAAAGAGGCAAGCACAGGAGATCCACCTTTTCTGAAGGCGAACAGTGGAGGTCCTGTGTACAATACAGGGTAGTAGCTATCAGAGTAATTCAACATCATATCCTATATATCCATCAGGCAAGTTGCCTTCTAACCATTTTTGCACTATTCTATTTTCTTTAGCACCTATGGAACATCTATTACGTATACTATCTAAATACTACCAATTACTTTCCTTTCAGTCCATTATTTTGTTGCTTGTCAGGTGCAGACACACTAGTTATTAGGTCTTTAGTGTTTATCAGACTTTAAGAAATATTCCAATGAGTACTTTCTACTGTCTATGTTAAATATATTTTGCATTCTCTCTCCCATTTTACAAGGTGTAGGTTCTTTTTCTCTGCACAGAATTAAATGCTGTGTTTCAGTCTTCAGTCATCTTCAGCCATTTTTTACTCATTACATTTACACAAATCTTCAGACACATCCAATAGCATCTTTATTTTGAGCCAACTCTAAGTCACTCTTTAAATTTCTGGCCAACTTTCTTATGCTGTATCTTGTCCTAATTAGCAATGTCATAATTTTTTTTAGTCAGCTCATTCTTCATCCTAGTTCTTCATCGCTCTTTTCTTCTCAGTTTAGTTCATCTAGTTGAAGTTAGTTCATCTAGTCCGACTAGATAAAAACCAGGTAGGCATATATACTTAAAGGTTCAAATCTAGAGTCAATGCATTCTTGAACCTAATTGCACAGAAATGGCTCAGTAAGTTACAGAAACACCTCAGAATCTCTGCATCCCCACTTGCTCACTCACAAAATGCATCAGGATCCCATGGTGCCAATGTCAATCCAAGAGTTTGCCATTTTATGCAGACTATCAACTCTTGCCTAGAAATTACCTCCTATAAACAGTTTCAAATTAATCTAGTAGTTATGAGGTCTTCTATTACATATGATTTCAGGATAATGTCATCATTTTAAAATACTAACACTTCAAAAGTATTAAATAGCAATAACATGATTTAACCTACTGTGTGAACTTTAACTACAGTAACATAAGTAAAAGTTCCAGGTCTGCCAATAACTCCACATAAATAAATCTGGATGCCTTCCGAAAAGACTCACAATAAAGTCATACGGAGTAAATTACAAACTCCCACCTAAGAACACAGAATTTTCTAAATTCACATAAATATCGCCTTCATCATCTGCAAGCTCTTTCACCACGACAGAAGGCAAACCACAGAACATGCCTTGGGAAACAACCCTGAGAAGAAGGGGTATGTGCAGCGATCCAGAGATATGCTGGCTGCAGATGAGCTGGGTAGCCAAAAGGGGTAAAATGCTATTGCTACTTGTGAATTGTTACTAAAATTACACACAGTGGTTGCTATACTTTTCACAGCTTGAGGGTACGAGGGGGAGGCAGGTGAAAAATCTAGTGACTACTGCATACATATCATAATTTGCCAGGTCACTGCAGGGCCACAGACGTGACAAAAAAAACCTCATAATCTGAGATGGGTCAGTTTCAAATACATAATCACTTTTTTAAAAATTAAAATTGTACCAAGAGATACCTTGGTATAAATAAATAACTTTCTAACCCTTTAAAAACCCAAACAAATTATGCTGTCAGTTTTAAATATGATTATTATTCTTCTATAACATTCTTCTACCCAACAATTGAACAGATGGAATTTCTCCATTGTTTGTTAACTGGACCAATATTTAAAATATAATTCAAATTAAACTGAAAGCTACTGCCTTCTAAGAAGCAGGTGTACCATTCCAAGGACAGTAAATGCTGCAGAAACCAAGCTGATTATATCACATTATACATTTATGCAATGCTTAAACTAAATGTTAAAGCAAAAATAGGCATAATGTACAGTGGGTTAATTCGAGAAAAAAATACACATTCCATACTGGTAGATGTCATGGGTGACTGGCATTTTGGACCTCTCTCTTTGCTCTGGAGGAATCCACAAGATTTAGCAAATTTGTATCTGGTGGTTATTTGCTGTTACTTCTTACCTGTTGCAGTTCTGCTTGTTAGTAATCTGTTATTTTTTTCACTTGTATCTATTGGTATTTATTCCTTATTGGTGGAACTGGTTGAACCTATAAAAGGAGGCAACTACTTCCAGAGCATTCTCCTTCAAATTGTCTCAAACCAAGACAGTAGAGGAAAAAAACAAAAAATATTGTAGGGTAAGGCTCTACTAAATCTCAAATGCCTATACATTTCTGATCACTTTCCCCGTCTGAATTGTTTTATTGGTTCCAAGACCAGTTATAAACAGACCGAAGCATAAAGAGCAATCATTGTCCAACATTAAAGATCCCACTAAAAAGCACTTTTTAAAACCTTTCAGTCCTTTTAGTTCCATTTGTTTCTAACTATATTCATTATGAAGAAAATTTCTGATTCCATCCAAACCTGTTCCCCTCTCACTTTATTGCCAAAGTTTACTTAATCGGCTTTTCATGACATTTCCTCTATACAGTCTGTCAACAATATTCTTTTCAAAAGAACTCCACCATACCCTAACTCTAGTTACATTTTCTCTCTATGCTACCTCACTGTCTTCCAGCTTTTTCTGTCACATCAGCAAGATGAGCTAGAAAAGCTCCAGTGCACTACAGCACTTACAGCAGTTGTTCTAACAGCTGCTCTCAGAAATATGTAACTAATAATTATCCTGCAGAATTTACAAGGCAAGTGCTTCATGGCACTGGCTGTTCTTCATTTCTACTTTTCTTCCTGTGTTTCACATCTGGAGACAATGCAATCTTTGCAACACAAACACCCTTCAAACAAGTATTTGTAGTACAGATACCATAACACAACACGAATCTCTTTTACTATTTCTTTCTGACAGGAATTACTGCTAAGCACCCTACACAGATCTTCTGAGTTTCCTGTATCAGGGTTCATCCATTTCAGAGACAGAAACAAATTATTCTCTTCTAAGAGTTTAATCTTACCTCCTAAGATACCTCTGTCTGACACCGCCAAATACTTGTATGATCTTGATATTAAAATCAGCATGTCTAAACCAGGTCTTATAATCCTCCCTTACCTCATAATCATGATGAAGAATGCCATCATTCTCTTCCTTTCTTTCTGGTATTGCTTTAGAACTGAAGCTCTCTTGCCTCTATATTCAGGATTTCTCTCCAACGTATAGGTTCTTTCTGCATATTTTCAGTAACACTTTCCTGATTTTCCACACTGCTAAATCTGTCATTTAGGCACAACTACAACAACATAATTTTCTCTTGACAAGGCATATGCATCCTACTCTACTTATGAATTTATAACACTGCTGCAAATATTGGCTTTCTAGTCAGGAACTGTGAGAACTTCAGTTGTGTCTTTAGAGCCTCTACAAGGCTTCTATTTTTCACTTGGACTATAAGTTACTTTGTTTTCAAACTCCTCTGCAAGGAGAAGTCTCGTCTGTACCCTCCTCCTCTTTCTGTAGCCTGAGACAGGCGAACTCCTATCACATATGGGTCTGTATCAATCAAGCTGAATTTACATTCTGTCTTCGCTAAATGGAAGAACTCCATGAATATCCACAAACTAACTTGCTAATAAGGATGGCCATTACTCTCCATATTTATCTACAGTACCTCTTCTTACACATCAACTTTAAACACCTTGGATAAAGGCTATCCTTCCTTCTCAATGACCAAGCAGGTATTAGAGATGCAAGATATTGCTGTGGCTCATAAGCATAGTAAAAACCTGGAAATAAATTTAAACTGCACAGATGGGAGAAATCATGCTGTAATAGCCAGGAAGATAACATAAAACTACAGAGATGGCTCTTACTCTTTGTCCAGTGCTACAGCAAATTTTGAAGTAGTTCTACAGCACGTGTTTTCCTACTATAAAGTCAATAATTTGAAATAACTGTATATAAACAAATACATTTCAGCAGCAGCAACTGAACTTCATTATTCTTCTAATGTAATTCTCTTAATTCTAGTTTCAGAAAAAGGTGCTGCTTTTCAAGATTTGTTTGTTTGGTAGAATACAGGAGAAAGAAAACAGGCCCCTACAGATAATGAAGCTGCAGTAAGGAAAAAATTAAATATTTGAGATTTCCTGACTTACTTTTTTGTTTGGGGTTTTTTTAACACCTAAATGCAGAAAGATCCAGTAAGGAAGGCTGCCAGAAACAATGACAAGGAATCATCACTCCTATTGCATTACACCGAGCAATGTCAGCACAAGAGTAAAGATGCCTATAACCCACTTAGTAGCCTTGTGCTGGTTTTGGCTGGAGTAGAGATAATTTTCTTCACAGTTGCTGATATGGGGCTGTGTTTGGGATTTCTGCTGAACACAGGGTTGATAATCTAGAGATGATTTTGTTATTGCTGCACTGGGCTTACACAGAGTCAAGGCCTCTTCTGCTTTTCGTACTGCCACACTGGCGAGGAGACTGGGGGTGCCTGGGAGGTTGGGGGTAGACACAGCCAGGACAGGTGACCCAAACTGACCATAGCGATATTCCAGACCATGCAACATCATACTCACCAAATAAAGCGGAGCCAAAAAGGAGGAAGCAGGGGACACCTGGAATGATGGCATTCATGTTCCTCAGTAACCATTACACTGCTCTCATAGAGATGGCTGATTTCCTTGGTTACATGCCTTTTGCCTTCTCTATTAAACTTTCTACTAAACTGTCTTTATCAAAACCCACAAGTTTTCCAGGTTTTACCCTTCCGATTCTTTCCCTGATCACGCTGGTAGGGGAGTGAGGGAGTGGTTGTGTGGGGCCTGGTTGCTGGCTGGGGTTAAACAACAACAAGCCTATATAAATACTCACTTGATCAACATGCAGAACATACGACCTAGTAGTTGTAATTTTAGCATTAAGTAATGCCTAACTATTTTATCTAGACTGTTTAATATATCTATTCCACCTAGCGAGCCACAAAGCCAGACACCAAAGCCAGACCTGGTCTCAGGACATGTTTGCCAATAGGAGAAAAACAAAAGCATTTTTACAGAACTGCAGGTAAAATTTATTTCCATTCCTCACCCAGCTATAAAGAAGGCCTGCAGTTGCACTTTACACATCTGAACAGAACATCAAATCACATCAAATCTGAGAACATCACATCAAATCTGTCTTTGATTTTCACTGTGCTACTATCACAGATTATCAGTTTATTCTCTTCTACCACATGTAATTTTTTTCCACTTAATTGCCCATTTACATTTAGGTACTTGTAGTCCTGCTTCACATTATGCCATGCGTTCCTACTACAGAATGACTTCCTTCATGAGCTCTGCACCGGGATAACACATCTACAGGAATCCAAGAACATTTGAGAAAGAACACAGTAACTTTCAGCTCAAAAGAGGCCAGAGGTTGCAAGTTGATGTATTTTAATCACCAGATCCTTTGTCTTGATTACCAGAGGTAATGTTGCTTTGAACTGGCATTTCCATTACAACACCTTTTAAAGAGTACAAAACAGACTGTAAATATTTGCCACAAGTCAGATTACTGAATGCATTCAGCTTGCATGATAAGTATATGGATGTTGATAAGCAGTCTGAAACAATCAGTAAATTTCTTGTTAGTTCAGACTTTTGAGGACAACTCAACCTTTTCAAGATACAGAAGTCTCTGGGAACATCTTGAGCAAAAAAAATGTAACAATTTTTCCATCAGATCAGCTTCAAAAATTTTAGCTAGGAATCACTAATAGAAATGCTTGACAACCAGTTTCCACCTTCACCTACCACCTGATTCATTCTTCTTATCCAGGAAGGAGGCAAGGTGGGAAATTCAGGTAAGTGCACCTCTATTTTCCTACTGTTCTTCATGGTAAAGACCATGAACCACTGCAGCAAGATTTCCACAGCAGTAGGCCTCCAGGGCCTGTAAAACTTAGATCATCCTTCATATGTGGACAGCCAGTACAAGAGAATCTTATACATACCCATTTTCCCTTGCATAGTACAACAAGCCCCTGTCCCTCCCTAATCAATCAATCATGTGATAAAATTCAATGCAGTCTTTTTTGGGTCATGAGATAGCAATTCATATTAAAAGTCCTGATGTCTTATGTACTTCAATAACTTAAATATGCATCACTACAAGATAGTTTGATGACTGCTTTTCATGTAAAAGGTTACTGTACAAGCTCAGAGGTAGAGAGTCACAATTTGTAAAAAACAGATAGGCACAGAGAGCACCAAGCTGTCATTCAGGAGGTAGGTCAGGACATGTAACTGGTTGAATCCCTCTTTCTTTTTTAGGTGTGACTGTAACTGGTTCCAAGATGCATGACACATGCTCATTTCCTTACATCAGTGTCTGCTCACCAGTTGTCTCAACATTATTAAAGCAAATCTAATATACCACAACGAACTTGTGACTTACAAAACGAGCATATTTCTTGCTGGTTTTCTGGTATATTGACAATGTTCTGGCAGGCTGGTATGGTTAGGCATTCAAGGCCTGTAACTCTGATTTGGATTAGCCACCTTTCTTTTACTGAGGGGAAGATGTCAACAAGCTAAGGACATGGAAGAGACTAGGTCAGGGTTTTGGACTGTACTGAACTGCTTTGTTGCACCCTGGAGCAGCAGAAATCAGCTAACCAATGAATTACTCCAGAAACCAATTAATTATTCCTCTTTGAGAATGTCTATATTCTGTTTCAGAGGACAGACTTAATCACATTTGGAAATACTGTGCTTGTTGCAAAAGTCTAAAAATTAGTATGACCTGCAAGAGATTGGCCTTTGTAACTCCTCATTCTCAGAGGAAAGTACTGGTCTGGACTGGACAAAGAGGTCCTCAAAAGTATTACCTTACCATTGCACAGGATCTATGCAAACACACACAGACCTATTGGTAGAGATTCTACCAGCATAAAGTTTCTATACAGTTTGTTAATAACCTCAAGTTGATAATCTTCTTTTCTGGTGACAGGGTTAAATGGCTTCTTCCAGGACTGAAAAAGTCCTTAATATAGCTGCTAAAACCCTGTGATCATAGCAACAAATCATTTCAGCCAATACAACCACTTCTTTCTCATATACAAGATCCATGTTTTTTTATAGCTCAAATACCAGAATCTCATGAGTAAAACTATAGAAACACTAATGAGTAAGCTACACAAGAAGGGATGTGTTCCCCTGGCAGTTTCCTAAGTTCCCCCACTCAGTCTCCAATCCCTCACATCACTTTAAGCTCAAAGGATCCATCCTCTTCCTTTGACCTACCTTTATAACTCATGGGATCACATGCTCAGCTTTTTCAACTGAATTCAACCAAAGCAGCAACAGGTCTCATGAATGCTACTGTCAGCTGGAAGGACAGAAGGTAAAGGGAGAATAAGATCTCTCCCTTTCATCAATGACAAACTCATGTTAATCAACAGAGTCAATACCATTTCACCTTCAGGTTCACAACAGATTCTGGCTCCAGTTTTTTGGACTTTATCCCATGCTATTACATATCTGGGTCAGACACAAATCTAGGAGCTTCCCATTTTCCAGCTCTGGCTCAGAAGCTGCTTACACAGCATGTATTTTCAATTTGAGATGACAAAAATGTCACAAAATCAGCTGATTTCATAAAGTACCCGTCATCTCCCAGTTAATTATTTCAAGAATAACCTGGGAAATGTTGGTACATTACACTGAATCTATGTCAATGCTTACGGATACTTGGTTCTCATATCAGGAATAGACTAAGCAAACTCTTTTCCTTTAAATTAGAGAATATGAAAATAGCCATATAGAAATATCATATACATTTTAATAGCATAGAAAAATGTCTTCATTTCTATCTGAAGAAACTGTTACAAAGATACAAACTATTGCATGTGTAAAAAAAAATACTGCACACAGGTTAAGATAATTATCACAATTTATTTCTAAAACTACTCTTTTGATTATTTTACATTCATTACAGAGGTTTAATTCAGAAGTCTGTTTTGGATAAGACAACAGTGGCAAAGTTCTACAGCTTTTACAAACAGGAACTAAGAAAAACAATACCAGTACTCGCAAAACTCCACAGATAGGTAATAATGCAGCCTTTGATTCTTTAGAATTACCACAATTACCTGGATTAGTAGTTCAACTAGCATTTCAAACTAGAGGAGCCACAGAAAACAGCCAACCTGCATTGTTCTCATCCCCAGATGCTTTTAGCTACTTTACACAGCTTGTGCCATGAACCAGACCAGGTAACTCGTCTTCCTGAAGAAAACCAGCACACTAGGTTAGACAGGCAACAGACTCAGCACAAGGCTGCACAAACACTTGTAATGAGGGAGAGACCAGTGTTAGAAGGCAGACATGAGCAGCCAGAGGAAGCAAAAGGACCACTCTGCCTTTTTCTGGCAGAAGCACTAGGTTCTACTAACTCTCAGATCAGAGAAGTACTTTTTCACAAAAATTCATCTGGATGATAATTTTACTATAGCCAAGTAGCTTTGCAGAAAATGGAACCACTAGCAGGTGGTTTTTTGGAAATCTTAGAGTCCAGTAGTTTCTACCAGATTGCCTAGATCAAGTATTTACAGTTTGTGTTTATATGTCAGTTTAAACATCAACACACACTACATGTATTAAATGAGCCATTTAAAGACAGAACTCTCTCAGTAGGTATTTTGCAAAAAATCGCAAAAAGAGAGGTGAAATTCTGGAAGACAACCAACATTCTGTCGTTGACTTCAAAAGAATCAGTGTCTTCTCATTTCTTACGGAAAAATATTCAAAGTCTGCTTTTTAAGAACCTGATGTAGCAAAGAAAAAGTGGAACAGATGAGTCTGACCATAATCAAGCCATTACTAATAACTAATATTTCTTAAATGATTAAAAATAGGAGAAGATACATTACAACTGCTTATGAAAGCTGTATAACCATATCTGAAACATTCTTAGTTCCACAATTAGAGGTTGTTGACAGCAGAACACTTTTTTAAAAGTTTCTGGAAGATCAATTCATCTGAAGTTTAAAATAACTTTTAGTTGTTTCAATATTGTGATGATTACACCAGCCAGCATTGTAGCAAACATACATGGAAAATCCACCACTTCTGAAGTATAAGTATGTATGATCAGATGGCTAATCATCAACTCTAGCATTTCTCAGGCATACTTAAACAGTCTTTACAGTCTCCTGGTAATAACCAGCTCAGAGGCTTGTCTCTTGCTCCACCTGAACCTTTCACAACTCTCATAAAATATGAAGCTCTTGTGCATGAAGCAGACTTGTTTGTTTTTTAGTTTCTTTTAGTAAAAAGTGAAGGCTTGTGGATAGCGAAACAAGGACAGCTGCTAGACACAAACAAATTAAACTGACACTGAACTTTCTGTGCCTGGCCTCATGCTGGTCTGAAAAAGTAGTAGCAAGGACCACTTGGAATGAGGGTGAAGGAGCATCAATGAGGCAATACCTACGATCCTTCATTGCAAGGTCTTTTAAAATTGCCCATGGTTTTGGGTTTTTTTCCCCCCAAAATAATTGCTACTGTTACCAAGTGTTTTTTCTTTAAAAATTAAATCTTTCGTGATGTTTGGTCATGGGAGAAGCAAGGGTTCCTTTAGTACCCTGTTACTGGATGCATCTGCTCCAGAGAAGTGCCAGGAGTCTTACTGGAAAACACAGATTTTGCCATGAGTGCCTGGGAACTTTATTTCCCCCTTGCTCAATTCCTAATTGGTCAGTCTACAGTAGAGGACCAGAAGCAGCTAGCAGTCTTCTCTGAATATCAATTTGTTGTACTGAAGATGCTGAATTAAGACTCTGAATTCCTCTCTTATGAGCTGTACATTCAGACAAACAATAGCAATATTAAGCTCACTTAAGTTTAATCATGCAGCAGTAAATTTACTTATCAACCTACATGATTAACCTTTATATGAATCAAACATGAACTACACTCCTGGATGAATTCATCCTCTGATTCAGGCAGAACTTCACTTTGACTGCTATCAGACTGTCTTTGGTTAGCACATTATGATCCAGAGAGCAAAACACTATATATAAGAGCTCAAGTAACTTATCTGAATTTCTTCATTACATAGTCTATCTTCCTGTTACAACTGTTAAATTGGAGTATTCTTGACCATAATAACAAGTCACTGTTATACACTAATATATTAGGTTTGTGTGACCAGGTTCTGGTAGTGGATGGGGTGCTACAGGGAGCTTCTCTTCCCTGAGAAGCTGTCAGAGGCTTCCCCCATGTCCAACAGAGGCAATGCCAGCTGGCTCCAGGACCAACCCACCACTGGCCAAGGCCAAGCCCATCAGCAACAGTGCTGGCACCTCTGGGATAACATATTTAAGAAGGAGAAAAAATTATTGTGCAGATGTAACTGCAGCCAGAGAAGAGAGGAGTGAGAATTTGTGAGAGGAAAAACTCTGTACACACTGAAGTCAAGTGGAGGGTGAGAAGGTGCTCCAAGTGCCAAAATAGAGATTCCCCTGTGTCCCAAACTTATTTGGATATGAGTCAGGGTCTTTTGAGGGTCTTTGGTGGTCATTTGGGAACATTCCATTCCTCAAAATTCCCTTTTACGATCCCTGAACTTCTAACGAATCTTCTTTCCTTCAGAGTATTTCAAATATGTGGTCAGGTCATGATGCACTTCTCTTATTGTTCTTTCCTCTGGCACTCTATCACTGTTCCCAAAACTAAGACATCTACTAGTACATATTAATCACTGATATACGTTAACAATGAAGCATCAGCTGTCGTCAGACTAATTAGTCACAATAGGGAGATAGCAAAAGGCCACACTGACCTCTGATATTTGTACTAAGCACTGAATGGGGCAAAGCTAAGCATTAACCACAGATACAGGGATCATACACTACTGTGTTAAAGTTAAAAGAATTTTCCAACATCTTCCCCCACTGCTGCATAGACTTCTACTTAAAGAAATATAATTTGTTGGTAACTTTTGTTGTGCGTATTATGTTCAGTGGACACCCCACTGCATATTGCTATATATCTTTCCATTCTATCTTCCTGTTTGTAGTTGTCCAGACTAACTTTTCTTCATCCCTGAATTTGATATCCCTCTTACAGACACAAAATATCAATCAGTACACGTGTTTCGTAAGTTCCAAAGTTTGTGACATTTTAAATTCCTACAGCACTTACCACTGCCTACACAAGTCTGCCAGAATCCAGCCTTTCTTTGACCTCTTCTCATCAGAAGCAAGTTTCATACTGACTGCAGCTCCCATTGATGGTGTATCCAGATCATCCAGATGAAAGAGGCTAGTCAAATCATTCCTTCACTTCAAGAAGGATGAAATACCACATATTTCATACATACACACATGGTCATAAAGAAGGGACATCCAGAAGTTAAGATCTCACCTCCCTATTTCATCATTTCCATTCCCTCAACCTGTCACGCTTATTTCTCAATGTTCTTCTTTTCTGTGCAACCCCTGTGCCCAGAGGCTGAATATGAAACTGATTCTTCCCTCTCCTCAAAGCAAAGCAGTTCTTGTATCTGCAAATCTGACCTTAAAACTATCAAGACTCTGATGACAGAAACTTTATTTGGTATATAAAGCACACAATAGACTTACTGTACAAAGCAGAAGTCAGACCAAATTCTTTACCACCTTCTCTATTCTTCAGGAGAAACTGAAAAGGTTACAGCAGCCCACAGGGTGGCATGCCAACCTTCATCAGCTCCTTTTAATCTCTTTTACTATGGTTTCTCAACTGCACTCTTTTGTTAAGCTGTTTGTCATTCTATTGTATCTTATTAGAGTGTAGCCCCACTAGTTTTATTTAAACACTTTAATTTCATTTGTAGTCTTATTTTACGATAACAGTTTCTTAAAAAAAAATACACAAAATTAGGTACCAGCAAGAGCAGACACTGAAAACTTTTGTATCAGAATCACATTTGACAAAGCATGTAGACAGTATTTATGATCTTGTTAAACCAAATTCACGCAAATAATGCACTAAAATTAATTATACAGACATATTAGAAAATATGTTTCCTATACCTGCTACTGACACATTTGTGCTCTCTTCCAGGTAAAATCTGTTCTTTAGTTTCCCAACAAAATTTCAAAACCTAAAACTTTACAGAGTAGGCGACTTGTTCCTTTTATGTATAGTAATGATGGATTTTCCTCCTCTTTTAGAACCAGAAACGTAAGTTGAATTCTCCTTGTATTTCAGAATAATGAAACTAAAAGGCATGGAATTTAGTCATAGAGCAGGCATGGTGATACGTCAACAATCATGATTGATATAATGATCATGTTTGCAACACAGTCCTGTTACTTGCAGCTCTACAGGTGGCAGCTGTTCAAACTGGCATGATTAAAAAACTCTGTTAAGATTTTTCCACCTATTAAAAACTCCTCTTTCTAGCACTAGACTGCTTTTTCCTCTATACACTGTAGAGGAAAGCTATTAACACAAAGGAATTTTATAAAAGTGGTTTTTTTTACTATCTGATTTTTTGGCAATCAAAGAGACCTAAGAAAAAGAAACACAGCAAGTCATCATCTCTTCACACACCTCTACTGAAAGAATAAAAACAACTTTTCAAGCCAAACCCACAATAACTAAGTTACAAATGTACAGCATATAAAGGTTACACATAAATGTTAATACTAGCAGGCAGAATTCAACAGAATTCAACAGCACCTCAGTTTAATAGAAATATACACACTGACGATCAAATCTGACTGTAGTAAAGGCCAGATAATATGCAAGTTACTACCTGTCTGTATGACTACTTATTGCTATTCCTGGTTTTTCAAGTCAGAGATTAACATAACATGCCTCCTGCCAGTTTGCTTCTGGCAGCTAAAAGGAAAACATATGGAACAGATAATCACGAGTGCCCTCATGTGGCATGGACAGGACAACTAGGGCATCAGGCCCAGCCAGCACGAGGTTAGAAAACACAGGTCCTGCTTGACCAACTGATCTCTTTTTATGACCAGGTGAGCAGCTTAGTGGATGAGGGAAAGGTTGTGGATGTAGTCTGTTCAGACTTCAATAAAGTCTTCAATACTCTCTCCCATGGCAATCTCCTGGAAAAACCAGTAGCCCATGGCTTGGACGTGTGCACTCACTGCAGGGTAAAAACTGTTGGGATAGCCAGGTCCAGGGAGTGATGGTGAGTGGAGTTACAAGCAGCTGGTGGCCGGTCACAAACAGCTCCCCAGGGCTCAGTATTGGGGCCAACCCTGTTCAATATCTTTATTGATGATCTGGATTAGAGAATTGAATAGACTCTCAGTGAGTTAGTAGATGACATCAGTTGGGGTTTTAGTCTTGATCTGCTGAAGGGCAGGAAGGCTCTGCAGAGGGATCTGGACAGGCTGGATCAATGGGCCAAGGCCAACGGTGTGAGGTTCAACAAGGCCCAGTGCTGGGTCCTGCCCTTGGGTCACAACAATCCCAGGCAGCTCCATAGGCTGGAGCAGAGGGGCTGGAAAGCTGCCCAGTGGAAAAGGACCTGGGGGTGCTGGTGACAGCAGCTGGACATTAGCCAGTGTGTGCTCAGGTGGCCAAGAAGGCCAATGGCATCCTGGCTTGGATCAGCAATAGTGTGGCCAGCAGGGCCAGGGCAGGGATTGTCCCCCTGTACTCGGCACTGGTGAGGCCACACCTCAAATCCTGTGTCCAGTTCTGGGCCCCTCACTGCAAGAAGGACATTGAGGGGCTGGAGTGTGTCCAGAGAAGGGCAATGGAACTGGAGAAGGGTCTGGAGCACAAGTGCAGTGAGAAGCAGCTGAGGGAGCTGGGGGTGTTTAGCCTGGAGAAAAGGAGGCTCAGGGGTGACCTTATCACTCTCTACACCTGCCTGAAAGGAGGGTGTGGCCAGGTGGGGGTCAGTCTCTTCTCCCAGGCAACCAGTGACAGGACAAGAAATGGCCTCAAGCTGCTCCAGGTGAGGTTCCAGTTGGACATCAGGAGGAATTTCTTCATAGAAAGGATTGCTAAACATTAGAATAGCCTGCTCAGGGAGGTGGTGGAGTCACCATTCCTGGAACCATTCCTATTCAAGAAACAACTAGACATAGCACTTGGTGCTGTGGTTCAGTTGACATGGTGGTGTTGGACAAAGGTTATACTAAATTAACTCTAAGGTCTTTTTCAACCTTTATGATTCTATATCACTGCAAAGAAAGACTGATTTTTCAAATATGAATGCTTTTATAATTTGTAGTGAGCTCTTCAAAGTGTAATTGCTTTGTTATGTAATGTATCATCCAGACTGAAAAGCTGTTTTGTCACTCCAGAAATACTGTCCTAGAAACTGGCAGTCGGCAGTGCAAGTTTTATTTCTGTACAAACACACATACACACTATTATTTTAGAACTGTATTTCTCTATTCTATAATCTCCCCAGAAAGGAATACTCTGTGAGCTGTCAGTACTGGCTGTTCTTGAGACAACGTTGCCACCACCTGGACAAACCTCTAATTGCCGTGTATTGCTGGGGTCTGAGAGTGTGCATCTGGAAATAAACCCCTACATGAAAAAAACCCCCACCACTTTCTTCATAGACTTATTTCTATACCCAAGATAATTAAGTCTTCTAAAATTTGGTTTCCTATTCATAAATCAATATTCAAATCCTGTGATTCATTAGTATCTTACCATTTGACAAACTAAAACTTCTTAGCTTTCCACCAACATTTGAAAAATTAGCTTGCAGAACTATTCTTTATGTTCGGTAATATTATGTACAATTACCTGCAACACTCGATAATCAGCTTACATATGCTTCATGAAATCAGAATCAGTTTCTGTCTCTTCCTCAGGCTTCACTCCTGCTAATGACATTCAGATCCAAAGGAAAACCATAGCTCTAACCTCAGAAGATATGCTTTGGAGATTTGTTTCTCGTTTCACTCTCTCCTATTCATCAAAAAGTGTTATAGGAATGTTTCATTCTAGTTTTCAATAAAAACTGATTTTATAACAAATTTTGTAGCAAAGTAGAAATTCTACTCTACACTGCTGCACAGCAAGGCAAAGGCCACTATCTAAAACAGAAAAAAAGGAGCTACTAAAACTATCACGGAGGATTCATTTAATCTCAGCAAAACCTTAAATCTTCTTAACTTTCATTAAAAAGTGTACATACTTCTACTGAAGACTGGACTCATCAGATTTAGGACAATTTACATGTACCATGCAACTGAACACTAAGTACTTCTCCTTGTACAGATTCTTCTTTATTTGTGCATTTCTGGTTTGTTGAGAATCTAGTACACAAGATACAGGTCTTTTATGCAAATGTGAGTGGGCATTTCACATGAAATGAGGAAAATGTTTCCCACAGAAATCAGTGCTTGCATTCAATTATTAGCAACAAAATTTACAACTGAAACTTGGTAATGCTACATGTACTTCTACACGGTATTTAATGAGAGTTCTGAGAAACTTTAGCTTACCACTTTCCTTCTGAGAGCTCGTAGCATCAGAAGCTCAGGCCACATATGGCCACTAATGCAGAGTTTATGCAACATATAAAAATCTATGGAATACGGAATGCTTCAGACTTTTCCAGCTGTTCCTGATAAGATGAAGGCCCAAATCAAGTCAAACCTGAGTCTGCTGATCCCACAAAGGGAACTTTAACACTTAAACCATGCTTTTAACACTCCTACCTAATATTTGAAATAAACTGTCCTCTTGATGACCTACCCTTCTTACAAAAATTTGCATATACCGGTACCTCATAGTGCTCATTCTAACTCCTAATCATTTCTATAGATAAGAGTACAGATGAAGATATTGAAAATGTTTAAATATAAGCTGGTCATTAATCAGTATTTTGGAAAAAAAAATTATATACCTGATCTTAAGTATTTAGGGCCTCTTAACTTCCTGCACTTTTAAAATAAATTGGTTACTAAGAGTCTTTATAAATTATTTTCCATGTAAAATGGAATAGCCTATTTCCAGCAAGACATATTTGGTTGCAATAAATGCACAAACTGTATAAGGAATTTGTTTTTCGATTAAAAATATATGAACACTTTAAGTATCACTCCATGTTCTACAGCAAGAACAATTAATCATGTACCAAAGCTGTGGCAATGCCCTGGAAATATGTTACATAGTAAGAAAAATAACTTATTTATACTGATAAATCTAGTCTGTTTAGTGAAACACTTGTCCAAGATACTGAAATGAGTCATCAACTACGACTACCCAATCGTCTATTCCCATCTTTCACCACAACCAACTGAAGAGCCATCTCAGAGTTAGTGAGTTATGCTGGATGTTCCTCTCATGACAAGCTTGATGTAGTTGCACTATTTAATCACTGTCATCCCTTCAAGGAAATCTTGTAAAAAACCACCACTCACGGAGTGTCATTAAGTACAGAACCATCTTTACTTTCAAATAAGCCTATCTTACTTTGTTGTTGAAGGTCTGACCTGACTTTCAAGATTATAGGGTTTTTTTCTCCCCCTTGAAAATAAAAGCTCTTGATAAACATTAAACAATGTACCTTGTCTCAAGTTTCATGTTTTCAGAAAATTAACTGCTCTAATTTTGAATTCTCCCATATTCCTGTGGACAGAAAAGTCACTTTTTTAGAATCTTTTCCCTGTGTACTGGAACTCAAGTTTTTCTTAACTCCTTCCTACTTTCTTAATTCCTTCTCTACTTCTTTACTGAATCCAGTTCTTATTCTTACAGTCTATGCACTTTAAATATTCATCTTCTCTCTTTTTAAGAGAAATAATGCAACCAGACCCAAATAGCATGTCTGTCTTTCCTTCCTCTTCAAAATGCCAATCCTTTCTATATTCACCCAGGAGAATTACAATACTCTTGCAAACTCATATATTTTTGCTATTACTTACTAGAGCATTTTGAACTAATGCAAAACACATATTAAAATCCGCACTTGCACATCACAGACACTTCTTTAATCTCCACAATTATTCCCTACATCACAACAAAACCTATTCAAGTTGCTAGTTTTTTTCTCCTAAGAATCTAATTCCTCAGCAACAGTCAAAATCAGGAATGCAAGGTAACTTTCCTATGATGAAAAAGAGGTAAAGGTGGTCAGTCTCAGGGTACAGTTGCAGCCACTTGAGTCTGATCTGGATATCCAAGAGCTTAGGATATTGGTGAGACTACATCTACTGTAGTGACTTGAGTCAAAGAAAATGTCATTTTGTAGTGAATCCTGTGCTGCCTCTATTTACCATGTGATGATTTGGATCTCGAAGTGGGTTTTGTGTGTATAACTTGACTTTTTAAAGAAGAAATCCTCATTTATAAGACATTTCAAAAAATAACAGGATAGTTGGTGCCAAGGCAATGTGAGAGCCATACCCGCTGCATATATTTAACACTTTTTTACCTTTTTGAGACCTCCCAAGTCTGTATTGCAGGTAGTCAGTCCTGAAAACAGATTAAATTTAACCTGAAGTCAACTTTCTGAATCACAAATGATGGAGGTGTAAGGAAAATCAACATCAACCACTTGTATCCACTGACCTGTTCCTACTACACCCTATTAACACAGACAAGGCCTCAGGTTCCAAAAGCATCATAGACTCTGGACTTAACATAGAAGAGCACAATTCACAACAGACAGAAAAGAAACAGGATTTCTTTGCATCACACACTCCATTATCTCTATTCCACACACCTGCCAAAGACCAGGGAAGGCCAAAAGAAAGGTGTCAGATGGCTTTTGTTTGAAACAGGAGGTGGCACTGGTACTACTTACACCATGCACTCTTATCTCCAGCTTAAGGTGGGATGTCCCAGCTGGTCTGAAACAAAGCCCAGCCTGTCCTGATAAGACTTACCATGTCTAAGTCAAGAGAGAGAAAGCAGGACCTGTCCATTTTGCACTCTCTTTCTGCAATATTTGATCAAGTACATCAGGCCCAGCACAGTGCTAAAGCCACTCAATCCTCTCTAAATCTACAGGGCAGACAGCAAAGCATGGTGCAGACATTGTAGTGACCTTGTAGTGAAACCTGCACACAACAGCTGACTCTACAAGGCTTCCTCTACAACTCATTTTCTTTCCAGTGTTGTTCCCATCCTGCACTGGGATATGGTTAGGACACTGGGTGAGCTATGAACTATATATGCTGCAGATTTTCCTAAAGTACAACAAATAATGCTCTCCAACACTTAAAAAGAGAGCACTGCTTTCTCAGCACTTTTAAATTCCTAGTTTCTTTTAAAAACTGTCAGAAATTTCCTGCATGTGTACATTTTAACTTCTACAGACCTTTCTCCATTTCCATTACCTTCACTGCACATGTCTTTAAATTTCTTCAAAAGTTATAAAAAGCCATAAATGCTGGTGTGACCCTGTTGTACAGAAGCATGACCAGCACGGGATGCTGTTCAAAAATGTCGTGAGAGCCATTTAGTTACCACCACCCAAGGCAGTGGGTGCACCCATCTCTAATCACTTCTGTAGTGTCAGAAAGAATTTTGTCCTCAACCACAAGCCTGAGGCAGAACTGGCATATTCACCTGCTCCGGAATAGAAGAAACCTAGTACCTTTTCTATATTGACACCACAAGGATTGCCATCCACAGAAGTAAAAGCACAAATTATAGTGCAAATGAATGGGTGGGGAGATTTACTGGACATAGAATCTCCTACATATATAACCCAAAACAAGGGTCAGGGAAAACTGTATCTTAAAATAATAATTATAAACATTCACAAGGAATTACATTTTGGAAGGAAAGTGGAAACATTTTGTAAGGAAAGTTGCACATCAGTTGGAAAAGGAGGAAAAAAATGGGTATCCAAACTAAGAGGCTACAGAAATGAATTTTGTAACATTAAAAAAGATACAGTAATAAGATACATGCTGTACTACAGATAATTTGCTATTTGTGTACATCCATGTTCTCAGAACCCTTTAACCAATAAATTATATGCTCTTTCTTTATAAATAAGTATGTCTTGATCCCAGCTGGTCCCCTAGTTGAATTGTGTGACAGTTTGACAGTGACCTGCCGTGATATGCTCACAGCTACTTCCAGTTTCCTCCTGCACAGCTTGACCTGCAAATGTAATAAAAATACTTTCTCGTTCTTCATCCAAATGCCTCATAAAAACTTTGAATAGTGCTGCCTTTGACAGGCAGCCACTGGATTCCCTGCATCTGGAAGGGTAACATTTCAGACTATTTCAAGGACAGTTGCTAACTTGCTATGCAACTGCATAGCAAATTCATAACCCATATTCTTACATTTTGCACACAAAAAGGTCTAAAAAACATTGAAGTATTCTTCAATCAGAAAAAATTTTTTATAAGAACCTATCTTCTCAAACTAACAATTTCACATCAATTTTCACTCACTACCTTGTGAATATACTTAGGAGTTGTTACTTGCTTTTCTGTTTTTCCAGCACGCTTACCAGTTAACCTGATTCATAGAGGGCTGGGTTTTTCATTTGTGGTCATTAAAAATTCATTATTTAGCCCAGTTAATGTATTACTATACTTCTTGATCTTCATACACATTAGGATCATTTGTACTTTTTCCTTTAAGAGCTGGAGGAGATACAGCTAGGAGTTCTCCCACATAAGTTTTCACTTATTCTTCTTAAGACATTCCCATTAAGAGAAAAGGTATTTCCTATCTCTTTTCTGACTTTATTGAAGCCTACTTCCCTGATGCGGTTTCCATTCTACTTATTTGCCTATCCTTGATGACTATTAAAACCCACGTCTCATGGTCAAGTATGTGTGAGTATCGTCAATTAACGTAAAACAGAACAAATAAACAGAATAAACAGCAACGTTTGAACCCTTTCATAAAAAAAAAATCACCATCAATTTCTTCTTTGTTAGTGGAAGTCATGCTTACTTCTTTCAGAGTTTTTTCATTCTGCTGATGCTGAGGGATTAAGGTTTTTTTTTAGATCATCTAAAGCCACAGCTAAAGCATAGTGACAAATATACAGAAAATAAGCAGAATTTTCACAAGTAGTATTTTCACATACAATCACAGCAGAAGTATTTTCCATATGAACTCTCCTGTTCTCTAACTACATAAAAAAAGAACAATAGGGGACAACTAAATGACTGTGAATGAACATATTAATGGAATATGTGGTCTTATTCTTGAGTATCTCAAATTTCAGTTTGTAAAACTAAATCGTAAAAACCCTTCCCTTGGTTTGATTCCAAAGATGGAAGAGAAGAATGAGAAGAGTGAATTAAATATTAGCCATTTGTCAGATTTCTTATTTTGCTTTTTCATACACAATTTTTACCAGATAATATATGTTTGACTGAGTCAGATCAGAGGAATTAAAAAGCTTACCAGCAAACTATTAGTAAAACTGAGGTAAGTGTGGTTAGGAATTATTAGCCTTTGTAAAAGTTCTAGCTCTTCACTTTGTTCCAAGGCATCCTTGCAGAACCTTATGCTATCTAGCAGCTCATCCTCTTCATTCCCACTTCTGTGCCATTTCTGGCTAGCAATGTATTCTTCATCAGTCATTTTATTCTATTGTTTTATTAAATTTTTCTACAGGAAGTAGAAAGCTATTTTCTACATCAAATAAATGACCATGAAAACTTAGCAGCAGTGAGAAAGAAAACAGAGGAAAGGGAAGATCTCTCCCTTTTGGTGGCAGTAAAACATTGAGTCAGCAAAAGCTGGTGGTGCAGAATTTTCAATGTATCAAGTTAAACAAGCAGAAGAATGAGAGAGGAAAACCTAATAACGCAGGACTACTGATAAATCAGCAGAACTGCACAGTGTCATCCGTATCACTACAACAGACTTAAAGTGCAAGAGCCTTAATATTCACCTAAGTGCTGCTCTCACTGACTTCAGCCAGAGCTGCAACTGCAGAGCATTTAAGAGCCAGCCCTTCCTGCTCAAAGCAAAATCAGAGCAACTTCAGCTCTGGAGTGTAACACAATATTCTTACAGTCCATCTGAAGAAAAAATTGGGCAACACAAAGGCTGCCACAATGTCACCTTAGATACAACTATTTCAATTCACTGCTAACTTTAAAAGCCTCTTATACTATGCAGAGTTCAATAGCTATGTTCTACCTCTCCTGCCCTCCTACTGACACTATAACCACAGTTCCAAACACAGACATAAACCTTAAAGTTGTAGCAGCGGGCTTTCAATACGAAAGGTATGCCAGCATAAATTCAAATATTGAGAAAAAGACTATTAGTATTTCTGGTAAAAGAAATAATTTTTAACTGGCTAATAAGGACTGACACTGCAGTAATCACACAGAAGAAATCAGACTGTGTTTTTTACTGTTTCCTATATGCTAAAAGACAAAGCCTTTTGTACACTCCTAAGTCACCATGAATGCCACCAATGAGAAGATCAAAAGTTGAAAGAAAGATGAAGAAAACCTTGAAGCATATTAACTATAGTAGCATGTTAACCCTGAGGAAAATCACACTGCTGACAAAATGGTGTTCACAATTTCTTCCCAAACACTTGTCTGACACTTGCTTTAAGGCCCTGACAGTTGTTCAGGAAGTTGCACAGCAAAACAGGTAAGGGAAACTGCTCTGAATGCAAAATAATTCCAGTAGACATTAGGTATTTCTGAAAAGAAGGTGGATCAACTTAAGTGACTGCACAGTCTTAGAGTTTCTACTTCTCCTTGTATTCTGAAGAATACCTAACAAAAAGCCTTCACAGCTTTGGGATGCTCCGGTTGATGCAGTCATACAAAATATGTGGAGTAGAGCAAGCAGATAAACAAGCCTTTGCAGGGAGAGGAAAGAGGACTGTAAAACATTAAAGCTTGTGCGCCTGGCCACCTTCATGGAGCCTGCCTTCCATGAATTGTACATAATGCAGCATAAGTAGGGCATCTGTGGAGAATGACATGATGTGTAGGGACCTCTGGACTCCTGGAACACAGGCAGAAACCTACAGAAGTGTTTTTCTGCAAGAGTGGTATAAACGTACATGCAAGAATTAATTACACTGAATGAAAGACTCAATTAGGTTGGAAAAGACCTTTGAGATCATCGAGTCCAACCTAAAACCAAACACCACCTTGTCAACTAAACCACGGCACTGAGTGCCACATCCAGTCTTTTCTTAAACACCTCCAGGCACAGTGACTCCACCACCTCCCTGGGCAGCCCATTCCAGTACCTAATCACCCTTTTTGTGAAGAACTTTTTCCTAATATCCAACCCAAACCTCCCCTGGTGCAGCTTAAGACTGTGCCCTCTTGTCCTGTCACCGGTTGCCTGAGGTAAGAGGCTGACCCCCACCTGGCTACACCCTTCTTTCAAAGGTTGTGGAGAACGATGAGGTCTCCCCTGAGCCTCCTTTTCTCCTGGATAAACAACCCCAGCTTCCTCAGCTGCTCCTCACAGGACTTGTGCTCCAGACCATTCCCTAACTCCGCTGTCCTTCTCTGGACTGTAGGGTTTAAAAGCATATGGAAAAGCGCTCCAGATTACTAAGAAGAGTAAATAATAGCTGCTTGCTTGCTTGCTTGCTTGCTTACCTACCTACCTACTACAGGCTGCGCTCTAAAAACCTCCAGGGAGTGGTTTTAGGGTTTTTCGTGGCTTTAGGGCACCAGCCTAATGAGAAAGCACACGTGTTTCCCCATGCACGTAATGGGTCTGCCCTCAGCTCCCTCGGCAGCGGCACTGTCCTTCACGTAGTAGCCACCGTACTTTTTCACCAGCCGCCGTCAAGCCGCCCCGCCGGCTACGGACAGCGGCGACCAGGTGAGGCACCGGGCAGGAGCGCAGGACACAGCCTTCCCTCGCCTGCCGGCAGCCGCCGGGGCGGCCCCAGAGCCTACCTGCGCGGCTCTCATGCTTGGGTACCCGGTAGTACTTGTTGCCAAACTGGTCCGTGCCCACCAGCTCCTTGGCGGGCCCCACGAGCCGCAGGGCACGGAGCACCTGCCAGGCGCGGCTCATCCCCGGATCCCGCCAGCAAGGTCGCGGCGCCGCCGGACACGGGGACACCGACACGCTCCCCGCGTGCTGCGCCCCTGCCCGCCCGTCTGGCTCCGCCGAGCAACGCCCGGCCCTGCCCGATCCCGCCTATCGGCGGCGGGCGCGCCAGCAACGCCGGTGGCCATTGGCGCGGGCCCGCCCGCCCCGAGCCAATCCCGACCGCGCCCGGGCCAAGATGGCGGTACGAAGGGGAGCGGGCTGGGCGCTGCCGCCATGTTGGGACTCGTGGCGGCTCGCCAGGCTGGGCTTGATGACCCTGCGCGGCTGCGCCGGGTCGAGCGCACCCGGAGGTACCGGGCCCGGGGCGGGTGTCCTTGCGCGGGGAGGCCTCGGAGCGGCAGCCTATGGCTCCACCCTTTTGGGGAACCTCTCCTGGCCCGGTCCGCGCTGGGGCGGCCGGGAGCGGGATGAGGGACTCCGGTGCCGGAGCCCAGCTGTGTGTGTGGGTCGGAGGAGGTGTGAGCTGCCCCGGCAGCGGCTCCCAGCGCCCGACCGGCCTCGTCTCGGAGTGCCCCGTGGGGCTGTGGCGGCGTGCGTGGGTCAGCTGCCCTAGTGTTCACTCAGTCCCGCGCGGAGTGTGTATAGCGCAATAAGCTGTGCCTCGCTCCGTGCACCTCGGTGTTGATGCGCGTCGGCGCTGTTCCACCATGGGGCTCAATCCCCGTGGGGCTGTGATCCGCTTGTGAGGAAACAGCTGTTTGTTATTCTCGTCTGCCCGCACCTCTCGTCCTACCTTTTCCCAAACTCGGCCTTTTGGCAGGTTGACGAAGAATCAGATGCACGGGTTTTATTAGGTTCCCAACAGCTTTTTTGGGAACTGGTGGTATCATAGACGGGCTTGTTAATATTCCTGCTAAAGGTTATAATGTGATAATATTTATTCAATATCAGAGAATCAACTTTGCAGCTGTATTTCAAGATAAATCCAATAAAGGCTGCCTCAGTACAGTCACTGACACAACTCCATCAGGAGGGTTTGTGATTTGTGACTTTTGGGGTTATATCATTGCAAAACGAATGTTTAAAATTGAAATTAATTTTGGTAGTTCGGGTGGCACCTTTTTGGGTGTATTTTGACAACGCAGTTACATCTTTTCTGTGTCCTCAGCACTCACGTATTATTCAGTGCTAAGAACACTAGCACACTGGATAGACTTTACCTTACTTGGACAACTGTTTGCCTAGCATTTCCCTTCCTAAACTTTTTTATTTTCACTTTTAAAAAATTGTAGTCTTAAGTGGATTTTATTTATAGCTGCCTCCTAAAGTCATATGTTTTAAAACATTTCCACAGGGAGATTTCTTGCTTCCTAAAATTCCATCTGGAGTTCAGAGGATTTAAATTGGGTATCTTGTGTATGTCAGAATTCTTATTATAGGTGAATTCTTGTATAATTGTATTTCACATCTTTTAAGAGATGACTGTAACAGCCTAAGATTCTTACATTAGGATTTTTTTGCCTCTGGAGTTGAGCTGAGTAGGGTCACTCTGCCTCACAGCTTTTAAGTTACCTGCTTAGTTCTTTCTTTGTTGTTAGTGGTTTTTACAAAATGATGCTGTAGGAAGCTCTGGTCATCTTGTAAGGCTAAATTTTATATCAGCTAGTATGATTTAAGGAAGCAGAATCTCTTTTTTGACTATGTTATAGCATATTTAAAAATACAAGCTAGTAATGGCAGTACAGAAAAGTTCGGCTTGTAAGCATTCATCATCATTATTTTTATTTAACGTTGCGGAAAATGTACCATACAAACTGTTTCGTTAAGAGACATGCTGCAAACTTGATAAGCTGAATTAGTTTGTCCACTAGATGTCCCTAGTTCCAAGCATAATGAAGCTTGCAAGGATCATACATGATGACACTTCAAAGTAACTATCATTTGTTGTGACTGCAATGCTTCATAATGTTTCTTTTGCTCAGTGTTTTCAAATTATTACTGAAATTTCAAATTCGAGTTTTTGTTTAATATGTTGACCCCAAATGCAAGTCTTCTATTTCTTTGAGCCTATTTTACGTATTTATTTCTCTCTTATCTTCCAAACAACAAAGTATTTTTTCTACCAGCTTCACAGGACATTTCTACCCCTGTGTCGTGTACTTCTGCAAAAAAATGGCAAGGATGTGTTAAATGGATTGAAGAAGCACGAAACTAGGGGTTTGGCTGTTCTGAGCTACACAGTAACATTTGATAATTCTGTTCTTGTTCTTCTCTCCTTTTTTTGGGGGGGGGTGTTATTTGTTTTAGGGTTCTGAGTTTGGAATTGAATAAAGATAGAGATGTGGAAAGAATACATGGAAGTGGTGTCAACACCCTTGATATTGAGCCTGTTGAGGGAAGATAGTAAGTATATACTTTAGATGGTAAAAATGTATATGAGTAATTCACTGTGTTTTGGTACTATGGATTTGTTTTCTTGTTGAACACTCAATTATATTGAGCATATTGAGATTATGAGTGTTGTAACTTTTGTGCTTTATTAACACTTTCAGCATGTTGTCTGGTGGATCAGATGGTGTTATTGTACTTTATGACCTTGAAAACTTGAGCAGAAAACCAAGTTACACATGTAAAGCACTTTATTCTGTTGGAACGTAAGTACTCCAAAATTCTGTTGAAAGTTCATAGTATAGCTCTCGTGTTGCTAGGATTGAACTTGCAAATTAATGTGTGTTCTTATTTCTAGGATAAGAAGACTAGAGAATACTGGCAGAAATCTAGTTTATAGTTTCTGACATGCAAAGAAAAAAAGCAAGAAACTTTGTCGGCGTTTATCTGATTTACTAAGTAGCAGGAGCTAATTGTTTCTTCTTGATTTGTCTACTTTAATAGTTGCAATATATGTAATGACTGTGGTATTATTTGCGCAGATCTGTAGCAGTTTCAAAAGTTAAAATGAAAGATGTCCATTGTACTCATATGGAGACTAAAGTTAATGAGTCTTAGGTTGCTGTAGACCCCACAAAAAGAAGTCAAAGCTAGTACTCTAACCTCACACTAGTTTAACACAGAAAAAAAAGACGGGAGAAAAAAACCCTTCCCCATAATTTCTCACCTGTGAGTTTTCTTATTGTTTCATGTTGAAATTTGGTGGTTCTATGCCAGTAACTGAGAAGGATGTTTTGGTACTGCTGTAGAAATATTCCATGTGTCCCCCAAATATATATATATATATTAAAAAAATACATATGTTTTAATAAATATGCTTTTAAGCAGGAGAAAAATATCTGCATAACCCTGTTCATCTGATTGGAAAAAAATCTAATATCTATTTGCAGTTGTTGGTTTTATTTCCCCTCTCTCTGCTTCCAGCTGTACTGGTAGCTGTTTTAAGTTCATCAAGTGTGCACCAAGTACAGAAGTAATTTATGCAGAACTTCTTAAGAACATGTTCAAATGAAGATAGATGTGTTACTGAAAAAATGGGACTTACTTTTCTAAAGAACAGGGTACTACCATACTGTGTGTAATCTTTATAGAGAGTCAGAGCCTTTATTGATTTGTCAGGCTTTCCCTACAGGCAGTATAAATTTTTCCATTATAGGCATTAAGTCTTCTCGCAAAAATTGGTTTTTCCCTGTATTTGGATAGTAGGGTTATCTCGTAGGTTAGAACTTAATCTAAGACTCACTGTAAGATGTATTTACTGTGTAAAAGATTAGTAGCTACATTTTCCCCTTATTTTTTCCCAGTCAAATACAAATTATTTGAGATCTAAGAGACAGAGTCTTCATGAGTTAGATATACAAGAGCAGAACAGATTTGTAACAATAAAGGGCCTTAACTGTATGTTGGACCATGAGAAAGGAGAAGGCTAACAGAATATGTATCACAACAAATGGGTAGGATCAGAATCTACTGCAAGTTGGCTGAGTTTGGTAAGTGTTGATGGTTGGGCTTCTTGCACAAAATTATTTTAAATTGTAGTTAAGAACTTGTAATGACTATACATCCCTGAAACTCAAAACTGAAATGAATTCTGAAACAGAGTAAATCGAAGAAATTTATGCTAAGAAGATAGAATATAAAAGCTGTCAAACCTGTGTTAAAATCACGTTGTCATTGACTTCAGTTAGGTCAGTAGAAATATTCTGTACTTAAAGATTCTGCTTATGAGCATGGTTAGTTGGTAGTCTGTTTCTTGAGTAGGTGTTAATTTGCATAGATCTGCCTTTTATTTCATATCAGTTGAGGCATAAATCCTATTAGTAAAATTGGATTTTGTGTGAGACTGTTCTTAATGACAGGCTTATGGTTATTATTGCTTAAATAACCTTAGTAGGTTTCTTGCCTCAATTATTTATTCCTAGTATTCATGTAGCTTCCTAGTGTATTTTAAATACTTACCATGACTAATTAGCTACATATTATATATACCTTCAGATAGTTGGAATATTATTCAAGCAGAGTTCCTGACTTAATAAATGAATTTATACTTACTGGTAAGAAACACTTTCCCTCTGACTGTCTGGCTTCTGTCTTTGAAGCATATAGTGCTGACATGTTGTGAAAGCTTGCCTGTCGTCCAAGTCTGCGGGGCACAACACAGCTCTGGTCTTGAAGTTGCTTAAAGAATAAGCTCCTGGTAGAGGGGCCCTTTAAGGCTATTCCTGAATAGACCCTTAACTGGGCTTGCTGATGGTCCAGTAGTTAGAACACTAGAAGACTTAATTCCTGGTGGTAGGCTGTTATTTGCCTAATTTTTCTTGTCTAGAATGTAGGGCCACCATTGCAAATTAAAAAACAAGAACTTTCCTTGTTCTCCTGAGACTCAGCACAGAGAGCTTTACCTGGTTTCATATGATTCATGCTGTCCTGTGACTAAAGCTGTCACTTGATAGTAACCAAACAGTACCAGCTTCTAGACAATATATAGATAATGCTTAGCTTTAAGGTAGTCTCTTCTACTCAAAACATATATAGGAAGAATGAGTGACAGTGACCTTACTATCTATAGAATTAACTCTGTATTTGTCTTTGGTAGAAAAGGCTGGGATATTCTGAGTAATGGGTGAAAATACTGCATGTGGAATGAACTGGGAATAATGTACAGCCCTGAGACATGAAACTACACTGAACGGCGTGTAGCCACTACTAAGCTCAGCCAGATCAAAGGTGATTCCTGCTGAGCTACTCAGTCATTCCTCAGCCCTATGGATTATGGGAGAGTTGATTGTTCTGATGCAGTGTTGAACACAATCCCAGTTGTTGTACCAGGATAATTAATTCCATGGATTTAGATTTTCCTTCACAGTGCATAGAAATGCCTCTCCAGGAGTAAGTTCACTCTGAGTCAGGCTTGATTTCCTGGCTGTGCAGGAACGGAAGATTTTTAACTTGACCTCTGTCTTGGTTTAACTCCAGCTAGCAACCAAGTACCTCACAGTCACTTCCTCCCTTCCCTACCAGTGGGATCAGGGAGAGAATCATAAAGGTAAAAGTTAGAAAGCTCAAGGGTGGAGATACAGTCAGTTTAACAGGGAAGGCAAAAGCTGCAAATGCAGTCAAAACACGGAATTAATTCACCACTTCCCATGGACAGGCAGTTGTTCAGCCATCTCCAGGAAAGCAGGGCCCCATCACATGTAATGGTTACTCAGGAAGACGAGCACCGTCACTCCAGACGTGTTCCCTGCTTCCTTCTTGCCCCCAGCTTTAGAGAGTGAACATGATGTCAGATGGTCTGGAATATCTCTTTGGTAAGTTTGGGTCACCTGTTCTGGCTGCGTCTCCTCCCAACCTTCCAGGCACCCCCGGTCCCCTCACCAGCATGACAGTATGAAAAGTAGAAAAGGCATTGCCTCTGTGTAAGCCCTGCTCTGTAATCATATCCCATACTAGGCACTGTGAAGAAAATTGATTCTACCCCAGCCAAAACCAGCACACTGTCTTGAAGAATAAATGCATGAAATCTGTTGACTTACAGCACTGTGCCAGAGTAAAGGCTATTCTAACATGCCTGAGATGGAGGAGCAATGCAAGAGTCATTAAACAAAGCTCAAAAGTTACTCAATAGCTCTGGCGTGGTATTGCCAGTGCTGGCTTCAGGGTAACTGTTTAAATATGTCTTCTGTGCTTTGTAGCAACCCAAGTGAGCCAAAAGGTTTATTAGCTTGGATGAAATCAGATCTGTAAATGTCATATGAACGGGGAAGATTTCCTCAACTCTTAGTGTTTAATTAGTCTGTCAGCACCCCAGGAAAGCTGAGACCTTTGTGCCCGACTGATCGATCAGTACCCTGTTACAGGGACCCTTCATTGAACAGTCATGCTGGATCGAAGGGTGGTTCGACTGACTTGTTCAGGGACACCAATGGAATAAGAGAGACCCCTCTGTCAACTTCCCACTTAATATTTGAGTACGTTATATGCTGCTGGCAACTGCTAGCACCCGTGAAGGATTCACACTAACAGTGAGCAAATAATACACTTTATTAGTATAAAATTGTGTCACGTTAAGGTTCAAGGGTTGCTGGTGATGGCTTCTGACTGCAAAAACATATTCAAAGCAGTATATATGCAAGCTTTAATCCCCAATAAAAGTATACAGCACATACAGAGTAAGGTTCCTACAGATAGGCATCCCCTACGGGGGAAAAGACAGGTTCAGCCTTTTGACTGATCCCAAAAGTTATCATGGAGTCTTCCCTAACTTTTCCTCATTCCTGACTTACTTTTATACTATTTCATTGTTTCGTTGAAGGTTGAGTTTCTATAGTCATATGTACCTTTGATACTGATTGGTGTAAAATTCTCTTGCTTTGTTCTTAAAGCTGTAGTCAATAAAATACAGAGCACATGCACAGTGAGCGGCAGTCTTGCCTTAGAGGTGGGCTACTTGAGATTAGCTCAGTTGGTTACTGCATGGTCCTGATAACGCCAAGGTTATGGGTTTGATCCTTGTATGGGCCATTCACTTAAGAGTTGGACTTGATGACCCTTGTGGATCCCTTCCAACTCAGAATATTTTGTCATTCTGAACTTTGGGATGGAGGTGTACATTAGTATTAGAGTTAGATTATCATGAACAAAGTTCATCCAAGGAGAGTGGTTTCACTACAGTTGCTGGTTCAGCAGCAAGACATCTCCTGTTTCCCTTGGTGGACAGGTGCTATGTGGTTTATCAGCTAGAAGGTACCCCTTGCCTGCAAGGATTTCACTAACACCTGGCCACAGTGTCTTCACTTGGCTCCACACTCCACACTCCGTTTCATCCCCCTTAGCAGGTGCTCAAGATTGCAGATTGCATGTATTGGGAAGCATCGTGGAACAGCTTTCAATCATGCTTACCACATTCCATCCAGAAGTAGCAACTGCATTTCACCCTATAATTCCCGTATCATTATAGCTTCCTCTAATTTTACCCCAGCCATATATCCACTTAATCCACCCATGGCCATAGTCACTCAAGCGTCACAATATCCAAATAGAGTTTGAGAATGTTTCACGCTTTTATACTGTGAGGATCATCCAATAAATTTCTAGTGTGTGGTTGTCTGGTATAAGTGGGAGTAGCCAGTAGGCTAATTGTTTCATAATCATCCAAGCCCTCACTTAAAATACAATTACTGGGGAAAAAAGCAAAAGAGTTACTATCAACAAAATGACAAGAGGGTGAAACACTCTGTTGAGTATTCTGGTAGCTGTTGGTGACCATCTGAAAAGTGTGTCCCACCATTGGTGTTCTCCACCTTTCTTCATCATGTGATGTATTTCTTGCATATCATGATGGACAGTAAACAAAGCCTTTCTCCCATTTTCTTGGATTTGTTTCAACAAGTGGCTCAGGTCTTTGTGTTGTAACAGTTTATTTGCCAGCATGAGGTTCATACTAATGGGAGTAGGCTGCAAGTCTTAAATCAGAGTGTAATTAGACTCTAAAATTTTGATAGGATACAATAAGAGCTGAGTAACTAAAATCGAATCCTGTAATGTTGGCAAAGTTGTAAGCACAAATATTAGAGTGATTCCTTGTATCTACAGTAACTTTGTCCACAAATACAAAATCACAAGAGATTCTCATGAAAGCACATCCTTTACCAATATACACAAGTACGGTTACCAGGTTTTCATTAGGATGAATGTTTTGCTCAGTGTCAAGACAAATGTCTTGAGCTTTGATGGTGATACTTTCACTAATTAATTCTTGTTGCTCTTGTGCAGTTCATGCATTGACATCAAGAGTCTGCCATTTTTTTCCATCTTTTTGAACCCATGCTCTCTGCTCCAGAGGATAGAGAATATTCCATTGTGGTTTAATCTTAAAGCAGTGGTTAGGTATATATCATATAGCGAAGCATTATGTATTGTTAACTTAAAGGCTGTGGCTGTGCTGCTGGTGGGATCATAGGTAAAATTGATGAAGTACCACCAGAAATTCAGTCATATCCCAAATTACCTTTAAAATTTCAATAGGTAGGGTACCTTCTTCACCTTTCCATGTGATTGTAGCTGTCGTCGATTGTATCCATAGTGGAGCTTAAATACAAGTAAGAGCTAAAGAAACAGTGGTTTCTACTACTTTAAGTGCATCTGTGATCAACTGATGGTCTTTTTCAATGACTCCCTCTCACTGAGGTAATATATCTTTTTGAAAATTGATTAGTTCCCAGAGCTAAAAGAGAAGATCACAGAGGGTATTTCAGTTTATTTTGGTAACTAGTTATCATGACTGCTTTGTTTCTTAATAACTTAGAGTCTATGCCATTTAGAGCTCCCAGTCCTGTTCCCAAAGTGCCAGTCACATCCTTTCTGGTTTGCCTGGGGGAAGTGTGGGCTAGTTTATGCAACTATGCTGTCCATCCTGCATAAGAGGTTTTCAGAAACAGTGAGCAAGCTGGTTGGATTGTGGAAACATTATTCTGCATCAACAGTTCAACTCATTTGAGAGACTGTGTTGGGTTAAATAAGTTTGTTGTAGAGCTGTATTCTTGATTAAGTAGAGATCAATCGTAAAGATGTGAGGAGGCAATTCAAAGGCTGAGTTGTTGGAAGCTGAGTTGTTAAAAATAGCACTTCAGCATTTTTGAATTGAAGGCCCAAGCTCAGTAGAGAGTTGGGGTCTGTCCGAAGACAAATGACAAGTGTTGGATGGGAAATTTTAAAGGTATGCCAGCACTTATGTTTAAAAGAACAAGTATGTATGGTTTTTTTCCCTTCAGCATAATTCACAACACTTTTTCCTTTGACATAACTTAGAACAGTGTGTAAGACTGTTGTCATGCATTTAGTTGTTTTGAATTCAGCATCCTGTCAAGATGACGTTTCCTTTAATTCCCTTTAGAGATGAAAGGTGTTGATTTGCATTCTGATCTGTGATTATGCACTCCTGCCTATAAAAGGTGGTATTGTGCAGTGCCACTGCAGACAAATTTAGGCCAGGCATATGTACGTCTAGAAGTACATACTCTTCTATCTATGGCAATACAGAAGATCTACATCTCTGTTTACAAATGATACCCCTGCAGTAGCTACCACTTGTGGAGGCCAGGACACTTGAGAGAACAATGCAAAGATAAGAGCTGAAGCAAAGAAATCTTGGAGCCCTTCTCTAGCTGCAGCTGGATCCAGTTGAATTATTTTCTCCTGTGTACTGCATTTGGCTGGGATGGAGTTCATTTTCTTCATAATAGTTTGTATGGTACTATGTTTCGAACTTGTGACCAATCTTGCTAACACACTGATGTTTTAGTGAGTACTGAACAGTGCTTGTTAGTGAAACACCTGACCCAAATTGACCAGAGAGGTATATTCCACACCATACAATGTCATGTGCAGCAGTTTAAGCCTGTGATGACAGACTACTTTTGCATCACTTCACTGGTTTGTTTGTTTGGAGTTTTTTTTACTTTTCTTTTGTTCTAGGGGGTGGAGTTTGTTTTGATTTGTTCTCTTTTACTTATTAAAATATGTTTATCTCAATCTGCAACTTTTCACACCTTTCCTATTTGGATGCTCTCTCTCCTCCCACTGGAGGGGGTGGACTGAACAAACAGCTAGTTTTGGGTGCTGGACCCGGATCCATGTGAATCCAGCTCAGATATGAGTGGTCTACCAGATATTTGAATTATATATATTATTCAGAGCCTGGTCAGTTCAGTCTATATTCTGGAGCTGTCAAGATTGGCTCTGCTGTCCGTGCTTCCTACCACAGTTAATGTATTATTAGTTAACTCTGTAAATATCCATAGTTCAGCTGAGGGTTTATCTTTCATTTCTGAATACAAATGTAAATGATTCTCAGTAACTTAGTCTACAGCTATCTTGTGACTTCAGCAAACATGGATTGCGAATAACTATGTAGCTGTAATTATTCGCTAATAATAATGAATTTTTTAAACTGTATATGTGATTGTATTTTTCAGTGGTTCCATTTCTAAGAAGCCTAAATGGTTTGCAGTGTTACACCATCATGTTTAACATTAGATCTGTAAACACTGCAACTTCAACTTTTCAAAGACTTTAGTACCTTTTATTCTTCAGACTGAATGTCTTGAGATATGCTACAGTTACCATATTTTGAAAAGGTAATGATCTGTAGTTTCTTGAAATGAGGACTCTTCACAGTAATTAGTTGAATGAAAATCAAGTCAACAAAAAAATAGTTCTTCTTGAAAACTTTAGCACAAATTTAAAAAAATGTTTAAACTGTGTTTTGAACTTGTCATCAAATACCAAGACAACTGCAAGATAATTATCAAGACTCTAAACAATTGAAATATCTTTCTTGATTTTAGGAGCCATCCTGATGTACATAAATTCAGTGTGGAGACAGTCCAGTGGTATCCTCATGACACTGGCATGTTTACATCCAGCTCATTTGATAAAACCTTGAAAATATGGGATACAAATACTTTACAAGTAAGAGAATTTCTACGGCTTGCAACCTTCTTTGTGTGGATGTTATTCATTACATAGCTGAAGTTCTCCCAGAGGTGAACAGGGCTAAGCATCCAGAAGATGAAAACCAGCCAACTGTAAGAACTGTGGGTGCAGCAGCAGGGTGGTGTGGTCCCAGCATTCATGTATACCTTGGTGTGTACCTGTCCAGAAGACCTGAATGTCTGAACTGTGTGAGAGCTTGGAACCCTTGGGGCAGTTCCTCTAGCTGTGAGCAGTTCCTCTAGCTGGTTGGATTTTTGCTGGGTAAACCAGACCACCAAGGTCTAGTCTGAAGTTCATTCTCGGAGATTGTTGAGTGTAATGGTAGTGTACAGCAGGGTGAGTCATTTTTAATAACCAACACCTAAATACTGCTTTTAAAGGACTGGTGGTCTTGGCATTCAGGATCCAGGTCCAGAATTCTGCTGTTGTGAGGAATATAGATACTATTTCTGAAAATTGGTGAAGAATTAGAGAAACCATTAAGAAAATGGTAGCCAATGTAACTGACATTACTAAAGTAAACAGGTTATGTAGGAATTTATGTTGCTGTGACTCACTAATCCTCACATCTCTTGTTGAACTGTGAATTCATGACTGCTGTTTGTCTTGTTCCCTGTATTAATGGATTTACATCGATACTATTTGACTGTTGTTTCACGTGTAGTGAAAGAACTTTTTTTTAAAAAAAGGAATTTATCATCCTAGGGACGTAATAGAGAACAAATTTTTACAGCTTTTTTGTATGTGTGTGTGAGATATGAAGCTATGTTTGCAGTTGCCAAATCTTCTCATAAATAATTCACTTTCTAGTTAGTTCTGTGAGCATCCCTTAAAAGACACAGTGTGCAAGTGAAGGTTATTGAAAGACCTGTTCTGCCACCAAATACTGCTTTTGAAAATACAGACAACTCAGTTTTAAGAGATTTTTCATATACAGTATTTTAGATTGAGACAACAAAAGCAGTTTACCTGAAAGCAATGGTACTTATGAAAGTAAATATTAAGGATTATTGAAGTAGATCTGTTCCATTAATTTTAAACACTCATAAAGCAGCTAATAATTATATGGCAATGATTTGTTTGGTTTTTTTTTTAAGGAATTGAAAATAGTATGTGATATTTGTGAATGACAGAGGTCTTTAAACTTAGTCTTAAGTGCCTCCTCCCTGTTGACTCTATCTGCATATTAAAACATTTTTGGTTTTTTGATAACTTTATTAATTTTTAATAACTGTAATGATTTCCATTCATGCTTCTCATTAGCCAATTTTTTTGGTCTTTCTTTTGGGTCATCTCTGAGCTCTGGTGTTGTCCTGCTATTGGAAACAGAATTACTTTGCAATGTTTGCATGATCTTCCTTCTAAGCAGGAGAGTTATTATTGTTATGTAAATAGTAATATTTGTATTAGTCTTACTTGTAGCTGTTACTTGCAAAACAATGATGAGCATTTACATTGTGATTAATTTAATCTTTTTATTATCAGCCTGCAGATACATTTCACTTTGAGGGAACAGTCTATAGCCATCACATGTCTCCAGTTGCTACAAAGCATTGTTTAATAGCGGGTATGTATATGTTTTTAAGAAATGTCTCATTTGGGTTTGTAGTAACAAGCAAGTAAGATTCCTTTGGGTTTTTTTTCCCTGCTGTGTCTTATTTTTACATAAATTGAGTCTACATAAGACGTAAGTTCATTGGTGAAATAGCGTACTGTCCATCAGCTGGATGATGTCAATGAGAGTATCGTATTTGTTTTTCTGAAATAATGCATCAATCAATTCTTCTTACTGATACAAATTCTTAGCTATAATTAGATTGTCTTTCATTTTATATTAACATTTAAAGGTTATTAGATTCAAATATAGTAAATTGTGTAAATAGATGTGTGTGTATTGCTTACGTGTACGCAGTTTAACTATGTTAAGCAAAAAAATATTTGAGGAGATATTTTTAAATTTCCAAAGTACTGTCCTGTTTACCTTCAGTTTCTGAATTTTGTTACATGGTAAATTTACTTGGACTGAAAATGTGAATCTATTAATAGACTGCATTGCTCTGACTGAACGAACAGTTATACAGCTAGCATTTTTCTTCTATTTTTTTATCATTGCTAAGATTTTTTGTTGTTCTCTCAAATGGTGGGAGTATTTTTAGCTGTCTTTGTTTCTCTTGTTACAGTTGGTACCAAAAACCCCAAAGTACAGCTCTGTGACTTGAAGTCTGGATCCAGTTCGCACATTCTGCAGGGTACTTTTTAGTCTGAAACATAAATGTTAAACAATAACTACTTTGAGTAAAAACAAGTCCTGTAAAGAAACACTGTATGCAATGTATTCTTTGTTAGTAACATGAGCAATTTATTTATAGCCAGTTGTGTAAGTTGCACAGTGGCAAAAGGTTCTTCTGGGTGTTATTCTACCCTTATTCAATTGGAGAATACAAACATTAATTAATGAACACTTACTACAGATGTTTGGGTATTTTCATCATCTAATCAGTAGTGATTACTATTTATTACATGATTAAGTGTAGTCATTGGTTTGGGGGATTATGAAGTGCTGCTTAAAAAAACTTAACCAAACAAAATAAATAAAACAACAAAAACTCCCCACCACCCTCCCAAAAAAGAAACCCCACACCAAAGCAAAAAGAAAACTCTACTGTTTTTTACAAAAATCCCGTGGAGGTGTTTGAATGGATTTGTTTTGAAGTTTCTGGTTTCTGTAGAACAAGCAAGATACTACTTCCTATAAAAGGCTAGTGTCTAATTCTTTGCATTTTCCTAATTCAGTTAATATAAGATTTTATTGTTCCATAATCCATTACTTTTGACACTTAATAAGAATTTGCTTTTAGTGTCTCTTTTCTAATTTGTACTTTTTGGAGTGTGAGTATACGTACACGTGCTCAAGTGAAGACAATTGCAAGGTAAATCTTCATGCTTCAAACTAGCCAGATAAGAGACAGATCTGATCTAGAAACTGTAGAGAAACATTAGGTCAGCAATGTGCGAATGAAGCTTTATTTCTTCACTGGCCAGCTAAGTCTAAAAGAACATAGGTGATTTTTTTGTGATGCAGAGCTTAAGCAAATAAGCTCTTGTGAACTGAATTGGCTACAAACAGGCATCTTATGTTCTGTTTCTAGAACTGAGAGCACCAGAGAGGGCAATGACAGAAGCAGTTCTCTAAAGATTCCATGTAGTTTCATCAGGTCTTCGTAATTTTAGCATAAGAGTTAATGCTTTCCAGGCACAAGCTCTGTGTCTTTGTACACAGCTGATAACAACCTGTCAGTTCAAGTGCAATATTGGAGGAATAAGTGGAAAGAGAATATATTCTGCACTTAGCGTAATCTAACAATTCTTTGCAGAATTGAAGCATTCAATAGTGTCTTGACAATTAAGTATTAATATTTTCACATAGGCTAACTCTGGCAGCTGAAGTGGAGCTGAATGCATGACTGTAGTTTAATTAATGCATCCAGAGGCTCTGAGCCTTCCAAGTGTATCCTGTAGTACCTGTATCATGGAGATTTTTTTATTATCCTGGTCATCACAGCCCTTTGATTAATTCAGGTAATGAGAAAACACCTACTAGAAGATGCACCAGGAGCAAGGTGGTTCATGTAGCTTTAAATTGTATTAGCAAAAATATATTTGTATGGTTTAGTTTATTTTTCAACGTGTTTCTGTTACTACGTGAAGTATGATTGCAGTCTTTCTGTGTAGAACACTTTACACTTCCTGTTACCCGTATTTATTTAACATTACTTTCCAAGTTTTAAAGTGTGTGTATGCATGTGTGTGCATGTTTAAACATGTGTATTGGAAAGTACCTTTCAGATCATTGAGTCCAACTGTTAACCCAGCACTGCCAAGACCACCACTCAATTGGTGGTCTTTTACACATCTTTTACATATCCCCACAGGTAATGACTCAGCTGCTGCCCTAGGCAGCCTGTTCCTGCTGGAAATTTTCCTCATAGCCACTGGAGCAACTTGAGACCACTTCGTCTCCTGTTGCATGTTGCTTGGGAAGCTGGCCCCCACCTGGCCACACCCTCCTTTCAGGCAGCTGTAGAGAGTGATAAGGTCCCCCCTGAGCCTCCTTTTCTCCAGGATAAACACCCCCAGTTCCCTCAGCCACTCCTCACAGGACTTGTGCTCCAGACCCTTCACCAGTTTCACAGATATCTTAATATTGAGGGGGAAAAATACCACACATTCATACAAGACTATTTGAGGATAAGATGAATAAAGTTTTAATTGTAAGTACAAAAGGTAAATACAGTTTATACTGAACATTTGTAAAGGATTTGAAAAAAAAATTGGAAAGTTCCTTCTATATATAAGAACACCAGTGCTGCACAAAAATTAATAAAAACTCAGTGGCTGTGACTGTGCTGTAATGTGTTCTGCATAGGTAGAACCATCTTTGCTGTCAAAAGTTATACACGTGTAATACTCCATGTATCACTTCCAGGTCACTGCAATCCCACCTGGGCAAGAAGAAGAAAGAGAAATAACTCCTATCCTGAAATAATACATGTTCACAAAATTCAAATTGATTTGACATTTCAGATTATTGTTATAGCTTGGTGTATCCTATAGAACTAAATACTTGCTTTTACTTTTAGTTACTTACAATAAATGGTGTGTAAAGCTTTTTTGTGTAATTTTTAGGTCACAAACAAGAAGTGTTGGCAGTGTCTTGGTCCCCACGTCACGAATATGTTTTGGCAACAGGAAGGTAGGGATGTTGCTGAATTGCTAAATGCACTGGATTGTTTGTTGGCAAAAATTTTATATATTCTTTATGCACACTTTTTACAAATCAAATGCACTTTTAGAGTTAATCTTCTTCATTGACTTTTACCTGTTCACAGTTTTCTAGCTGTTCCCTAGAAAAACAAAACCTGAAGAGTTGTACAAGTCATGCTTATTTTATAGGAAGTTTGTTCAAAGTTTTGAAACACTAATTGTATTTACAGGTATAGGAAAATGATAAAATATTAAGGAAATACTTCTTACTGTTTATCAGTGTGTGCATTGTTAATCTGTTTCTTAATAAAGTAAAACATGTTCAAATTACCATCTTGGTAGTCATGCTCACTTATATCAAAGAGAATAACTTAGGTAGCTTAGCTGATGGGTAGTAACTTTCCAAGCTGCACTGTAATTCACTGAATATGAATTGTATGTTGATATTTCTGGGCCTTTTTTATTTTCTGTGCAGCCATTTTTAATGTATAAAATCCTCTTGTGCTTCCTATAACTTTTGTATATGTTAGCTTTTGATTATAATATGACATATCTCATTTTTTTAATTTCCAGGGGGTTTTTTTTTAATTACAGAAAAGAATAGCTGTTTAATAAATTTAGAGTTAAATTTGGATAAGTGCTACGAGATTTGCAAACTTTTGTTTCTAAAGCCAGGCTTCTGAAAGGCTCAACAAAGTTGGAAAATGTTTTAACAGCGTGTTGTGTAGGGGATTATTTGTTTATTTGCTTGTTGGGTTTTTGTTGTTGTTGTTGTTGTTGTTTGGTTTGTTTCAGCAGATGAAAAGTCATTTGCTTATAGACGACTTCTGTACCAGCCATGCAATATATCTGAGACAGGAAAAGCCCGAGTTCTCAGACAACCATTACAGACAATGCTGGAGTCTGTAGCTACAGTTTAATCAACAGAAGAATTAGCAAGTTTATTCCTATAGTTACCAGCTATACTTACTAATACATGTAAATGAATGTCTGAAGTCTGTCTTAAAAAATTTTTAATGAAATTCTGTTGACTTGAATGTACCCACATGATTAGTTCAGAATAGTGGCTGGACCAAGGTGAGTGCCAGGTGGGTTGATGAAAGATAGTTATTGAACCATGATGCACTCAATTTCCCTAATTTATGCAAATCTATTTTTTGTAGTGCTGATGGTGGGGTAAAATTATGGGATGTAAGGAGAGCTTCTGGATGTCTGAGTACACTTGATCAGCACAATGGGGAAAAGTCCAAAGCGTCTTCTGAGGCAGGTAATACAGAATATAACCAGTGGTAATCCATGTGTAACTGGAATCATTCTCATATTTCATAAATGGCTTGAATACTAAGCCCAGCAAGGAGACTGGTGATAATCCAGTTGTTACCTGCTATGTAACAGAGGCAATTTAGCCTTATTCAATTACTTCTGTCATAGAAACACTGTTTGTTGTTTGAGATCTTATTCATAGGGATCTCCTTGACAACAGCAGTGTATCTGTTCTAAATGGTTTTCCCCTAAAAAGGAAAATTTTGTTACCTGTTTTGTGTGTGGAAGAATTCATTCTGTTGATTAAGTTTTTATAAACATAAATTTGATGGAAATTCAAGAAATTACTGAGAGGAAAATGGTCTACAGAAAGCTAACACTTAGTAAAAACAGGAGACATTTTGTTAAATGGAAAACAACATTCAGTGTCACTCCAAAGAGAACTAGTGCCATTTTATATATTCCTTGGAGCATGCTGACTTCTTCAAACACAACATCTTTTTTTTTCTACTTTATTTTTGTCTTGATAGGTTCAAGAAGATTTTTAGTAGTCTAATATCAATCACATAGCCTAGGATTTTTTATTTATTGAAAAATATATGAACTAAACCAATTGTAGATCATAATTGTTTTTTAATAAAATCTTTAAAAAGCAGATAACACTTTTACCTAAGAAATATGTCTAAATTAGGTATTGCAGTATAATGCAGAGATACCTTATCCTGACTGCTTCAAGGCTGACCAAAAGCTACAGCATATTGTGAAGGGCATTGTCCAAATGCCTCTTGAACACTGACAGGCTGGGAGCATTGACCACTTGATGAGAGATTGAGCAGAACTGGCCCTTGAATTGCACCAGCCAGATGTTAGCCAGCCAGGTGCTTTTATAAATGAAAAGTTAAATTATTGCTTTACTGAACGTTACCATTTAAACAGCACTTCCAGTGGTCTACATTGAAGTAAAAATATATACAAAGTAGTAATTATTCTCTAGAAACCTGAGCCAGCTCTTTTTCCTGACAGCAAACACTGCTCACAATGGGAGAGTTAATGGTTTATGCTATACAAATGATGGGCTTCATCTGTTAACCATTGGTACAGATGATCGGATGCGACTCTGGAACAGCTCCACTGGAGAAAACACACTGGTAAGTTTTCAAGGAACTTCAGTTGTGTTTTTACTTGCACTTAAATTTAGGAGATACATAATTTCTGCAATTGTCATTAGAACTTTGAATTCATTTTCATAAACAATGTAGCTGCTTAATCTCATCACTAGAAGAATTGGTGAAATTTTCTTTTTCCACATTTCTGTTCTTCTGCTTACAAAGAGAGTATGAAAAAGTCTGGATCTACTTAAAGATTGAATATGGTAATTTTAGGTTAATTAATTTGTGAACATGGGTGTAAACACTCACACAGTAATGAAAATCTTAATATTCCATGACTCTTGGTAGAACATTTTGGGGTATTTTTAACTATTAGTTGCCAATGTACTATCCATAGAGCAGTTAGCTATACCTGAGAGTTTCACTGGATGCCTGGTTTTCTTGCAATTCTTCTTCTGTTTTTGTGTAATCTCTCCTGTGGAGTTGTGTGGCAGTGTTAAATATACCTATTCTTCCATCCCTTCAGGTTTGTATTGTAATCAACAGCAGGGATGGGCGGGTGGGAAATGTGTTAAACCTCTGCTGCTTATCCAGTCTTTTCTATGGCTTGTTTTTTTTGTGCTGAAGGTTCTTGTCTTAATTTTCTATTCAGTAAAGAAAGTTGTTTTCTACGTTTATTTTGAAAAAAGAACGTATTAGGTAAGTGCCCATGGAATTTTAGTCAGCTGTAATTATGGTCTGTAATTGCTATCAGGAAAGGAAGAAATTTTACACTACCTCAGAAATCTTTTAATTCTGCTGCTTAGTTTCAGAATACAGCAAAAATAATTCTTTATAGATATTTAAATAAAAAGGGTTTTCTCCATGCTACCCATATTTACTACCTTGTTTTCAGCACCTCATATACAGACATCTTTCTGTCTTCAGATCAACGTCACCAAAGTAGATAATACAGTTTGTTCACTCTCCTATCACTAGCAGGATCACTGCTTTTTGTTTTTCTGTGCCTGTTAGTTCATTGACTTGTTTCATTGGCTGTTTTACAATTTTCTGATTGTGTGTGGAATAGTTTGATCCTGCCTTGCTTTTTCAAGTCCAGAGTTATATTGTCCAATGTACAGTATTTTCACACACTGCCCAGAGGTATTGCTTAAAATAATTTTAAGGCACCAGCAAACAAATAAATGCATGTACAAGTAATACAAGTTCACATCATAGTCCTTTTATTTCCCTGACTAGCCAGTCCCTTTGATCTCCCTATTTTTTTCTATATCTTTCAAAAGATACAGAAATTAAGCCATGCATATGATTTTTTTTTAACTATGGGCCAAATTTGGGGCCTAATGGATTGTTTCAGTTAATAAGAGAAATTAATGTTGAAGTAGTGTACATGTTCTGTACATCCTTTATCAGGAAAAGAAATAGGAAGTCCTGAGTCACTGAGTTTAGGAAGAATCAAACAAAAAATAAAAACAGGTCTTCTGTTGGTATGCTCAAAGACAAAGTCAGTTTTTAAGATTTTTCTTCAGTTCTTGTTTTGGCAACATCCTTTCTTTTCTGTTGTTTCTCTACCAAGCAGGAATATTTACACTGAATTATATCCAGTTAATATACTTTTCTCAGCCTTCACTCGTTCCTTTCTTTGTACGTGCCTTTGTTATGAACAGTGTTGTTGCTTGGGAGTTGTTGGTGTTACAGCTCAGATGCTGTGTAAAGGAGCTTAATTGCTCTTTATCAGCAAAGTAAAATGCATCTAAAATGGTAGCATTAGCAAGACTTAGCACAGTCAGTATTTACAAATGCTGTCTTTACAAAATGAGCAGTGTTATCCACCACATCTCATGAAAAAGTCCTCTCAATATGTAAAAATATCTACCTCAAATACCTCATTGAAGTACCTGTGTACCAATGCACGTAGCATGGGAAACAAACAGGAAGATTCAGAGATGTATGTGCAGTCACAAGGCTTTGATCTTACTGTAAGTACAGAGACATGATGGGATAGCTCACATGACTGGAATATTGTCATGAATGGCTGCCTGCTTTTTAGAAAAGACAGGCCAGGAAGGCAAAGTGGGAGAGTTGCCCTTTATGCAGGAGAGCACCTGGAATTTATGAAGCTCTGTCTTGAATAGGATGATGAGTGAGTTGGAAGTTTATGGGTTAGATTTAAAAGGCAGACTAACAAAGGTGTCACTGCTGTGGGTATTTGCTCCAGGCTGTCTGATCAGGACAAGAAAGTGGATGAGATGGAAGCAGCATCAGAGTCACAGGTGCTGGTTCACATTAGGGATTTCAACCAACGTGAGATCTGCTGAAGAACAACACAGCAAGGCACACACAGTCCAGGACGTTGTAGGAAAGTACTGACGATAACTTTCTGATAGAGGTGTTGGGGGCGCCGTCGGGGAAAGAGGAAAGGTGTGCTGTTGGACCTTACACGAACAAACAAGAATTTGTTTTAAGTGTGAAGGCTGGGGGCAGTCTTGGCTGCAGTGACCATGAGATCGAGGAGTTCAGTGTCCTGTGAGGAGGAAATAAGGCAATGGGTGAGATCGCAACCCTCAACTTCAGAAGGGCTAGCTTTAGCCTCTAGAGGGATCTTCTTGGAAGAATCGTACAGAAATGTGCCCTAGAGAGAACCGGGGTCCAAGACAGCTGGTCAGTATTCAAGGATCATTTCCTCTAGGCTTAAGAACTGTGTGTCCCATGGACAAGAAAGGGAGCAAAAGGGGCAGGAGGCCTCCATGAACAAGGAGTTCCTGTCAAAACTCAAACATAAGCAGGAGAGATACACAAGATGGAAGCAGGGACAGGCAACTTGGGATGAATATAGGAATGTTGTCAGAGTGTGCAGAAATGCTATGAAGAAGGCCAAGGCCTATTTAGAATTAAACCTAGCAAGGTTGTCAAGGATAACAAGAAGGACTCCTTTAAATACAACAATATGTGGGCCAGCTACTGAATGGAACATACCTGTCAACAGAGGTTTCAGAGAAGACTGAGATATAAAACACCTATTGAACACCTTTGCTTCAGAAAAGACTGAAGCAATCTTTTCTGCTAAGGCCAACCCTTGGGATTTCCTGATCCAGGAGATCAGGGAGAAGGTCTGAAGAAATGAAGACTTTCCCATGGTTAAGGAGGATTGTGTTGGAGACCAGTTAATCAGACTTGACATCCACAAGTTCATGGGCCCTGATGGGATGCACCAAGAAGTGTTGAGGGAAATGGTTGACTTCACTGCTAGACCACTCTCAAAAGAACTAGACCTCTTTTGCTAGACCTCTCTTTGAAAAGACTGAAAGAAAGCAAATGTCACCCCAGTCTTGCAAAAGGGCAGGAATTACAGGCCAGTCAGCCTTAACTCAATCCATGGAAAGGTGATGGAACAGCTCATCCTGGCAGCCACCTCTAAGCAAGTGGAACACAAGAAAGTGGTCAGGAATAGTCAGCATGGATTCAGCAAAAGGAAGGCACGCTTAGTCAACCTGATTGTCTTCTACAGTGGGACTACTGATGAGATAGACAAGGGGAGAGCAGTAAATATTGTCTAACTGGACTTAAACAAGGCCTTGGCACTGTCTCCCATGGTGTCCTCACAGACAAGCTCAGGAAGTGCAGGCTGGATGAGAGTACAGTGAGGTAGATTGAGAACTGGCTGGATGACAGGGTTGTGATCAGTGGCACAGGGTCTCGTTGTAGACCTGTCACAGGTGGTGTCCCCCAAGGTTCAGTACTGGGCCCAGTATTGTTTCACTTACTCATCGATGACTTGAAGGGGCAGAGGCCTCCTCAGCAAGTTCACTGAGGACACAAAGCTGGGAGGAGGGGCCGACGCCCCGGAGTGCTGTGCAGCCCTTCAGAAGGACCTCGACAGGCTGGAGAGATGGGCAGAGAAGAACCCTCTGAAACTCAACACAGGCAAGGGCAGGGTCCTGCACCTGGGCAAGAACAACCCCAGGCACCAGCACGGGCTGGGCTGTGACCTGCTGGGGAGCAGCTCTGCGGAGAAGGACCCGGGGGTCCTGGTGGACACCAAGCTGTCCATGAGCCAGCAGAGTGTCCTCGTGGCCAGGAAGGCCAGTGGTGTCCTGGGGGGCATTAGGAAGGGCACTGCCAGCAGGTCAAGGGAGGTGATCCTGCCCCTCTACTCAGCCCTGGTGAGGCCTCACCTGGAGTGCTGTGTCCAGTTCTGGCCTTCTTGGTACAAGAGAGATGTGGAGCGGGTCCAGCAGAGGGCTACAAGTTGTTTAGGGTACTGGAGCATCTCTCTTACGAGGACTGGCTAAAGGAGAGTTGGGCCTGTTCCTGTTGGACCTCATCAGTGTATGCAAGTATTGGAAGGGAGAGTCTCAAGAGGATGGACCAGGCTCTTCTTGGTGGTGCCAGCCAGTAGAGTGAGAGGCAGTGGGCAGAAACTGATGCACAGGAAATTCTGCCTGAACATGAGGAAGAACTTCTTTACTGTGTGGATGACCGTGCACTGGAACAGATTGAACAGAGAGGTTATGGAGTTTCCCTTCTCGGAGATAATTCAAAAACCATCTCTACACATTCTTGAGTAATGTGATCTGTGGTACCCTGCTTGACCAGTGGTTCCTTCCAACCTTACTGATTCTGTGAGTTTGTGAACCTACTTGTATGCTAATTTAACTCTCTTTTTATACATTTATATGATGATTGAGAGAGATTTTCTCAGGACTCCTTTTTTTAATACTTTTCTTACATAACTGCATTTTGCCATGAAATAGCATACTTTAAAAGAGAGCAACAAGTAGCCTTCTTTCTTGCCTGACTCATGGTGGCTGATGCTACACTTGCCTCAAACTTAGGACTCAGACAATTGATGTAGTATGGATCAAAAACTTGACCAAGATGTTTTATTAGAATATTTACATGATAAACATTACAAATTTCTTAGCTTATAGTCAAAAGATTTCACAGGCGGGATTTTTTTTTAACTATAGTCCTTGAGTTTTAGGTAGGAAGATCTAAGATTAACACAGAGAGCTTTGCTAACGTTATACACATATGAATTCTGGTTTTCAGCAAATAGCCTAGGTTGTAGGACAATATTGTTTAAAACTTTTTTTTATACATATAATACTATATAGTGTTAATGAATTTATAATACTGCTATTAGAAAAAATACTTCTTTGAAATCATAAGATAATGTGTGAATTTGAAGTGTTCATAGTGGACTTCTCTGCCTTCATGAAAAAAAGATTGTGAAAATTGTAGTGCTTTGCTTTAATTAAATTTAATTTGTTTCTATGAATGTATCTCTCTGTCTCCTCATAAATACACTTTTGATGTCTGATAGGACCTAATTAGACTGATACAACCAACATGAATATTTCCAAGCGTGTTTGGAAACATGAATTGCAATCTTTTGTGAGATTTTTATCTATATAGGGCTTGCCAAGAGCTTGAAACTCTATGAAACTGTAGCTTGAAACATTAGTACAGATGCTAATAAGGTACTCCTACACTACTTTTATTTGCAAGGGTTCCCTCACACCTCAACACTAAAGTCTCAGAAATTTTTCATATCCTAGCTGCCTTGGGAGAAAACAGTCCAGTATTATTTTATTTCACTTGTAAATTGTTTCCTTGTCTTATACCTTTTGTTATTAATTTTGTTTCTGTTGCTGTTTGATTTCTTATTGCTGTTTCCAGTAAGTTGTTCTTATCTCAACCCATGATCTCTGCCCTTTGTGCTTTCAATTTGAGGCAGGGGAGCAAGTGGTTTTAGCAGGACTACTGAACTGGAGAATACCATTCCTAAACCACAACACATTCCTGAACCAAGTCTAATTTCACTGAGGGTTTGGGTGCTTGATGCACATCTGTCATGAAACAGCCTGTGCAAAGTCTATTTCTTAGTGTGGAACCGCTTAATTTTCAGGCATTTCTTTCTTTCCCTTTCTAAAAATTGATATTAAGAGGGGTGAACTTCAATAATAACATAACATAAAACATAAAAATTATTCTCTTTATAGATGTCTATAATTTGAAATGTCAAGAGATATATTAACTCAAAATTAATTTTGTTGAGTATTAAAGATGAAGTAAAATTGACCTTTTCATGTAATTTCCTGTGGTTTTGCTTAATAGCCCTATGTAATCTTTCATTTTACAGGTGAACTATGGGAAAGTCTGTAATGGAAGTAGGAAAGGACTCAAATTCTCCATTTCTTGTGGCTGTAATCCAGAGTTTGCCTTTGTACCCTATGGAAGTACCATTGCTGTTTATACAGTTTTCACAGGAGAACTGATAACTATGCTTCGAGGGCATTATAGTACTGTCAACTGCTGTGTATTTCAACCTCATTTTCAGGTAAGTAAAATAAAAGCAGTATTCCAGATAAACAGGAATATTTACGTGGATTGCCATACCATTTGCACTATAAAATCATTAACGTTTCAGGGATATGCTTTCATCAAAGATCTTGACATAAGAGGAAGTTCTGCGGCTTACCTGTGATGCAAGAAAAGTTTAGTCAAGTTTTTGGGACGGCCTTTTCTGGATTAGTTTCCTTCCACTACTTATTTTGTCTCACATATATAACTTCTCAGTACACCTTCAGTAATTTTTTACCTTGTATACTTATTAATAAATCATAAAGGCTTTTGTCTGTTTTCTGTAAGACTGAAGAGGAGGCATTTGTCTTTCTCGGAGATACCAAGGACTATCACTGTAAGAAATAATATGAAGTGCATTAGTATTGCTATCAGCACTGAGAAGACTCTCAAGTACTTTGCTAAGGTGATCTTGCTCAAATGCTTGTAGTTATGCTTTGGACATGTGTTCTCTCACACGTTGAGAACATGGGGAGATTCTTAAATTAATCTGAGAATATTTCAAATGATAAATACCATAACATTACAGGTACTCATGGCACTGAAATCTTTTTTTTCTTTTTCTCTGCCTATTTCCTTTTCCTCTACCCCTCTGATATATTTCTCTCTTGTAATACAAGACTTAAGGATAACAAAGCTTAATTTGTTGTGAGATACTTTAGAACAAATTGTTTATATGGCATGCATTGTGGCAAGAGCAGAACGGTTGATAGTACGGATTTTTAGGCGGTTGCATAGTTGTGCTCATGTGTTAAGGGTTGTTCTTCAGGTTGCAGCTCCTCCTTTCTCACCTTTTGTTTCTAAGTATCGGGCAGAAATATTTGAGGAAGAAAAGGCACTTAGATACCTTTTCAAGACCTCTCGTACAATGCATCATGGAAGTGACTCTGGAAGCTTCTGCTTTGAGTTCCAGTAACTTTGACTGACTATTGCTGTATCACTGAGGAGGACCATTGAAAATTATTAACACATTACAGACACACAGTAGAACCCAAGCTAATTAGCCTTGCTAGACCTAGAATATCTATTCTGATATGAATAGACAGGGAGATACTGCATCAACTGAAAGGTGAAGTATTTGCATTGTAGCTAAAGCAGATTTTTTCCAGAATGTTCTTGAAAAGCCCTATGTGTTTTCAAGAATAGTTTCCCATCCAAAGTTCTAGTATATAATTAGATCTCACTGTAAAACATGTTTTACTTGTTTTACATGTGGTGTCTCTACCCTGGCTTTTAAGATCCATAGTAAAGGATCACTTTGTGTGTGCACATGCACACAAGAACTGCATCAGTCTCTATATCTGTAGGTTTATGATGTCAACAATTTAATTTGTTTATCTGTTGTGATTCCCAATTCTCTTTCAGAATCACCCTTTTCCAGAGTTCAGTTCTATACTGTAGAAGTGTGACTGGATTTTCTTTTTCTATAAATGGTCTGCTTTCAGTTGTGCTCAGTAGTTACTCTGATGAAATAAAATTGCTATAGTCAAGGTGTCAACCCCAGCGGTAGTGGTACTGCTGTTTTCACTGTGTTCACACATATATTTCCAAACAGCTTATTCTGTCTTGAGACAATTAAGTACATTCATCAGTTTCCATATAATTTCATTAGAAATTATGATTTTGCATGTAAAACTCCTTTTCTGAGCATGTAGTTGTTTGTAAAATTTATAGTCACCTGTTTTATTTTACTCTCTCCAGCATTTTTAAATCAACATGCTGCAAAGTTATTCACAGCTGTACATTTCTATTTTGTTATTAGTTGTAAGTAAAATCAATTTTGCGTGACAAAACCTTCTTTGTTGCAAACTCTGTTGACTGATGTTTATATTCCTGTATTTTAACTCTACAGTAACTGAATCATTTAATAACCTTTTCCATTGTCATGTTTAGGATTAAAGAAATATCAGTTCATTTGAGTCTATTTCTACTTCTTTTTTGTTTGCTTTCTTTTTTCGTGAGTGGCATATTACCACACTTTCAGCTTTGGAATTTGTAAATACATATCCAAACATAACTAACTTAAGCAAGCCTGAAGTTTTCATTGAGTATTCTTTTAAGTTTCTCTGATGTGAGCTATGCTTCTACTGGTGAAATGTTTGCAGATGACTTTGTAACATTTTTGTTACTTATGAGCACTTAATTTGACATTAATACACTATGTTCATAGGAAACAAGGTCAACATCTTTTCTGCATAGGTTTGACCATTTCCATCTAGTATTCTCTGTCATTGTTAAGAGTGTTCTTCATATTGAAAGTCTTCTAAACTTTGTCTGCTGTCTTTAACCGTGGTGACTTATTTGTGTCCTACCCATCCTCAAATCTGGTCCTTAGATTTTCCATACTGTTTTTCACTGTGTTCAGAACATCTTACTCATATTGGTTGCTGCCAGTCCCTCATGTTCCTTCTCTTCGTTAGCTGTACTTTAATTGCTATCTTTGTTTCACCTCATAACTGCAATATACTCTAAGAAGAACTTAAACTTTGCACCAATTACGTATTTGAGGTGAGAACTGTCTCCTGTTGCTTAGAACCGTATAATCAAATGTGATCACTGATAACATAGCAGCTAGCTATTTGCAATTCAATGATACTAGTCTTTATCTGTTCTTATCCAAATTAACTAGCCTATTTGTGTGGAATACCTCTTATGTTTGAGACGCGGTATGGAGCTGTCTCCACAGAATAGTATGAGCTTTGGTTAATGTGTGTATATGCCTTTTCTAATCCTGGGAACAGAGCCATGAAATCCATGATATTTTGTTTGCCTAAACTTTTCTTACATATCTCTGTATAAATATCTCTGTAAGGTTAATAAGATGTTAGTCTGCTTGGGTAATAAGAACTGCAGAATTTGGCCCTTTAATGAGAGGCATTAATTTAATAGGAGGTCAGTAATTTCAAGGGTGGTGTGGAAGAGAAAATCTTCATTGTGCAATATCTTAGAGGATGTTTACTGTTGGATCTCATTCACTAGATACCATTATACCATATTATCTGCTTAGAAGGATTTAAGTAAACAAACAAGACCTATGTTTCCCTTTCAGAAAAAGAAATCAAGTAAATCATCATGCATGAATAACATGTCATAAAATATTAGGTATGCAACAGGAAGCAATTTTTCTTTAAATTATAGTTGCTCATCCTTTTAAAGAAATGCTAGTGACATGTGCAAAGGCATTTGGCAAATCCAGTAGTAGGCTATCAAGTAAAGTTAATTGAAAGTTAAATTAGGTTTTATTTGCCATCTTTCCATATATTGTACCATAAACACGCATAGAGCGTGTTTGTAGTGCAATATACGTGTCTGTCTTGTGATGTACCATAATTATACATAGAGGTCACTAGCCCTTCTTTTGACTGACTTAAGATCTGAGTCACTGGTTTAGGTTGTAACAATTAATTGTAAGTATTGCTCAATGCAGTGGATATTAATTGAAGATCCTGCCATACCAGGATCAGAAAGTGAGACAAGTGGTAAGAAGGATTAAATGGAGGTATGCTGATGTCGCTGTGATAATGCTCACAAGGAGATATTTTGGCATGGAAAGGTCTTTTAAAATTCTTAGTGCTTTCTGTATTCTATCAAAGACAGAAGGCCCAAATAGAGTACTGCTGACAGAATAAAGTAGAACTTTACTTACGCCTTGGTCTAACGTATCTTGTTTTAAGCAAGGTAAGTATGATGGTTATCTTTCTTTAAATAGTAAACTCTAATCTTGAATGTGTTTTATGCATGAACAACTTCATGCATAGGACCAGTTTTTGAAGAGTATGTCAGCTCACTTGAATAAGGTTATCCACATAAATAAGTATTTATAGGAATTGTGCATTAAGTTTCTGCACCAAATGTCAGCATAATTCATGTAGTTCTAGAATTAAATTTCTACGAAGACAGAACTGTGATAATTTATTGAACTTAGGTGGAACCAACGTATTAATAGTGTGTACATATGCAGAGAGTTTCTAGTTTAAGTATAAAAGCCAGCATGCCTAAAGCAAGGCTATCATACTGTCAGCCCGCATGCCACAAAAAAACCTTTATATGTTTCTCTCAGTTTAAATGCATGACAATACTCAAGTGTTGTCAGACATCACATATAATAGTCAGGAGTGATTCAAGATTGAAGGCATATGAGAATATCTTAATACCTGTTCATTTAAGTAGCATTTTGGAAAATGCAGGTGTTACTGGTGCAAAATTTACTGCAAAGATGGTGCAGTAATTACCTTCAGCAAAATTCCCTCGTCTTAAAGAGACCAAGAAGTTTGTATTTCCTTTAATACAGAACTAAGAAAATTAAGATATATCTTGCTTGCCGCTGTTTGGTGTAAGGACTGTTTGTTTCCAGGTGTTTGCAGGGTGCCTTGTGCAATGGGATCTCAGTCCTTAGTCATTACCATAGTGGAGTTATTTATGTTAAAAGCAATAAATTGGTCTTTCTAATGTATGCCTTCCCAACAGAATACTGAAACTACACTTATATAATACCTCTTTGTTCCATAGATACGCACTTTTCTTAATTGTATTACTAGATTCTTCTGAGTTTATTCCTGGTTTTTAATTTTGTTTTGGTTTGGTTTGGTTTTTTGTTTTGGTTTTCAGTTTTTTGGGGTATTTTTATATTTCTCCATAAATTATCTCTTAAGATTCCTAACTGCTAAAGTAGATGTCTATTCAGGAGACAAGAGAGAGGGAAGAAGAAAAAAGTATTTAAGCAGTAAACTTCATTTTAATATGGGTTGTGCTGTTTTGATGCGCAATCTGGGAAAAAATATTAAAACATATTCATTTTGTTTTGGCATATTATTTAAAATACTGCTTGTCAAGATTATAGGATAAATTAGAATTTGACTATTTGCCTTTGTTTTTAATTAATATTCCGTACCTTTTTTTCCCCTAATATTGCATCTTTGTCACTGTTCAGTAGATTTGTGTGAAAGTAAATTTTGCCTGTTTTTTTGAAGGAGCTTTACAGTGGTAGCAAAGACTGCAATATCCTTGCATGGATACCAGCTCCTCGAGACCCAGTTCCTGATGATATTTCTGAAAAGGTAATCAATTTTTGAGCTTGAACTGAACTTTTTATGACTGTTGAACTTGGGACGGTTGTGTGGAAATTAAATACGAAGTATGTGATTCACCATCAACTTTTGTAGCAATTCGTAGTTAAGAGGAGAGTCACTTGTTGTTTCCATGCAATCTTTTGATCATTGTAGGGTTTTGAGAGGACATTTTCTTTCATAGTCTAGTAAAATATTTTGCAGACTTCTAGCTTCCTACTTACATAAAAGTAGTTCATGTCATTTGGCTATGGTCAAATATAAAAAGTCTTTCAACTTTAGTTCCCTTAATTTCCAAACAGCTTTCTGTATTTTGTGCTATTTTGAAATTGTAAAGGTGCCAAATACTGAATTTAAATTGTTTAAGAAAATACTGTCTATTAAGCAATCAGGTTAGGGATACCACACTTCATACCCAAATATTTTTGATGAAAAAATGTAATAAAGAAGATTCTAAATAAATTTATTTTCATGCCTGAGGCAAGACGTTCAGGGCTGTTGCAGGGAAGATCATATGTAACACTGTTTTCCAAGAGAGTACTTCCCTCTCCTAGCTGGGCAAGAAATATTTCAGTGAACATCTGAGTGAGAAAAATTCTAGATTTTAAGGAAATGAAGCCGTTCACAGAATCAGAGTCTGGTGAACCGTACTAATGTTGAAAAATGAGGGTATGTTAATGTTTTGGCCCATAACATCTTAAAATTCCACTTCTTAAAATGTCTGTATTGTTCCATCTTAGATTCAGAAATTATAAGAGGCATAAAATTGTTGTAACATTTGCTTTTTTAAGACAATTTATTTCAAAACTGTCCTACACATAACCAAAGACAAAAAAAGTAATTTCAAAGGTTTAATACCCTAGACCCAAAATGTGTTCACTTGACCTGAAATTATCATTTTTGCTATGAGAATTTTGATGTGAGTAAATTGTATTTTTCATAGTCTAAATAACAAAAACAAACCTGCAGCAACAAGATCATTTACCTAGCTCTGATTAGAACTGCTCCTTTGAATTTGACACAGAGACAGTATGTAGTACGTGCCATTGTTTTGAAATCTATTAACTACACCTGCTGTTTGAAATGCTGTAGATGACCACTGCCTCCGTAAGAAGCAGTTCGTCTGTCCATAGGCCACTAACTGCTACTCCCTCTCATGTGCTAGAATAGCCATTTGAGTGCTTGTGTGACCAGAATCTGAACCCAGAATAGAAGTAAACAAGAAAAAAAATTTACCCTAAGTCACTGTGGTTCAGTGCACTGTGCAGCTACACAAACCCTTTAGTTGGGCCCTAGTGGGGCTGAGGTGAGAAATAATCCTTGGATGTGGGTAGAGGCCAGAACTGCTTCCTGAAACAGCAGTGCTCAGTTGTGCTGGGCCAAAGACATTATGACCTAAGTTAAAACAATGGCACACAATAAACACAGTAATATCTATCTGTTATATTTTATCCTAAACATTTGTAATATATCCAGTCAGTCTTCCAGATATTTTATGTTGAAATTGAATTAAATACAGTACTATTTCTTCTCCTAATTTATCATGTCTCTACTCAGCAGAATGTCTAAAGAAGTAGTTAAAAATAATCCAATACTCACGAGAGACAGAATAGTTTGTCTACATATAGTCATTTTAAAAATGCCTTTAGCTTTGCCATTATTTGATTTTTGTATTTTTAATTAGCAAAACACTGAGAATTTTTGTTTTCTTTAGTCTCTGCCTCAACAACAACATTTAAATCCAGCATATGAAGACGCATGGAGCAGCAGTGATGATGAAGGCTGAATTTAAGTTATGTGCTGATATAAAATTGACATTCAGGCACTGCATTCACAGACTTTATCTACAGAATTGGACATCATTGGATTTATCATGACTGGATTTTTTATACAGTTCTGTTAGAACAAAGTCTTTCTGAAATAAGTTTTCACTGTTCTCTGTGTGTTTTCATCACTGTAAAGTTAAATCTAAAGATTACTTTTTCATACTTGCTGACTTTTATACTTACCCTTACATATTTGTATACTTAATTCAGTGTTGAACAGATGACATAGAACAAATAAAAGCCCTTGGGATCAGTCAATATTACATTGTTTCTGTTGTCATTAGTACATGAAGAGATAACCCATTCATTTCCAAGACACCTATTACAGAGGATTTTGCCGGAAAGAGGACTAGCTCACTTCCAGCTTATTTTTATCAATTCTAGTTGGAGCAGATTGTATCCATTTTCAAGTGCTTATGTGCTGTGGGAGTCAACAGGTTGTTGTGCTTGTTCTTTTACATGTTCAGTTTTGCATGTTTTTCCATAAATGCAGTATTCAGTTCACAAAGAGATAGCTGGGATCCTCTATTCAAGTATTTTTATGGTGTTTCCATCATCTAATACCTAAATCTGCTCCAGAGAGTTAAGAATAGAAACTAGTTTAGAGCATTTGTTGCTCCTGTTTGTAGGTTTTTAGGATTAGTCTTTTATGTATGAATTTCTCCCATGCATCCTTAGCCAACATGAAGAACTCCTGAACAGAAACAGGCTTGAGATACAGTACAAGGCAGAGAGTGGTCACATTTCAAGTTAAAAATATTGAATGTAATCCTTCAAAACTGTTTTCATCTAAAACATTTTGTGGTCCTAATGCCTACTCTGTTTTGAAAGGGAGGGGTTTTGTGGGTTATTGTCTTGTCACAGTCACTAGTTTGTGCTTCAGACATAGTAAGTAGTCACTGTCACGAATTAGTGTTTTAAGATCACTTGAAGAATCTTCTTAAAGATACCAGTAAAAGCAGGTTTAATATAAAAGTGACAGCACGACAAAGTTCATTGGCAAGATTCACTCTACTGCTTATTGGATGCTTAAGGCTCACTGAGGAAAAGCTAGAAATAAAAATACAGAGTTGATCAATCCAAGTCGAAATAAACCAAAACTGGTCTATGTGGAGGCAATGTGTGTGTGTGTGTGTGTGGGTGTGTGTGTTTGTGTGGGAAAAGGATAGAAAGGAATTCCCCTTGAAGGAATACAGCCTAAAGGCCCAACAGCACTTAACAGAACCTTAACAGCATTTAACTTAACTTATAACTTAACTTAAACCTTAACTTAAATGATTTAGCAAAGATTCATGTGGATTTTACTACACCACAACAGCAACTTACTTAGAGACCTAACTTACTTGCAAATCTCAAGTACTTTACCTAGGAGAGCAGCATTTCTTGTGCATTCTACAGCATATGCACACTTGCATGCACACAGACATAAGGTGTCTGTACAAGGTACCTGTGAAAAATTCCCCTTGAAGGTAGTGAAATACCCACTTCAGATGTCAGTGTGAAGGGTTGAGCCTCGAGGAGTCGGGGGTGTCAGCCCAGGATCTGTCATTGCTCAGCAACGTACAGCAAACCTGAGCGTTCCCTGGCTCTGAGAGGCCCCACTCAGAGGGGCTTTGCTGGTCACAGGAGAGCTCACAGGGTGTCACTCTGGAGCATTGTTTGTAGGGCTGCAAGACAGGGGGCTTTGGCCATAATAATGTTTCATCCTGACCAAACTTTTAGTTGAAAACTTTCTTTGAAAGTGTGAGAACAAAAAATGCTATCCCTCTTGGGTTGTTTTTCAGGCAAAAAAAGTTCCCAAGGCTGTTCATTAAAAAACAGGATCTCGTTAGACAGCACAAATTCCTGGGAGCAGACAGTGTTTCTGATAAGCTCGAGAGGAGCTCAGCCCAGGGTGTTGTTCATCAAGGCCGAGGCCTAAGGAGCATTTCTCAGATCACATGGGAGAAGAGGGGGGTTGCACTGTTGCTGAATAACTTTTTACACATCACACATCAACTTTGCCTAAGTTGCACTTTGAATGAACGGAATGTGGGATTCAGCTCAAGAAGAGGTGGGCTGTGAATTATTTGCCCAAATATCTGCTCACCCTTTGGGTTTAGTGTCCCAAACACTTGAAAGTAGAAATTAGTTGCCTTGAAATCTTGTTGCTCATACTGGCAGCTAGTATCCTCTATATAGGAGTCCTTCTAAATCCTCTTCTGCTATCAGTTGTTGGTGGCATTATTCTCTCTCTTGACAGTTGTCCTGTGGTGGAAGGAGCCTCTCCTCAATTTCTGCTGAGGGAAATAACAAACACCTGTCTCTCATCCGAGTAAGAATCCAGGCACATTCTACAGCTCAGCACCTCCAAGTCTTCCATATAATGGCAGTCAATGATAGGTGGTGTTTAGTTTGCTAGATTTAAAGCCTCTTGGTATTAACCAGCATCTCAAACACCAATTTCTGTGAAAATTCTACTTTGAAGAATGACATTTATGTTTTTATTTACTTCAGTACTTCTAGTTTCCTGTAGATGTGGTAAACATTATTTAAGCTTTTTCTAGAAAAAATATTGTATTTTTAACCTGCTGCATTCTTATGGTGGCTGTACTTAATTGCTAAAAGTGTTGGTGTCCTCAAGATGAAAAATTTTAAAGAGAACAAATGTATACTGTATATGATTTTTCACTGGCAAGACCTAAAAAGCCAACAGTATCAGCTGCAACAGCCATCTCTTGTGTGTAAGTTAAATGTGATAATTAAATGAGTCTTCCCCTTTGTTTATACCTTTCTGCTTCTATGCTTGTGGCATGTATTTTTATAGTATCAGAGCTCTTTCAGAACCAGAAATGAAGCAAGTAGAGTGGTATAGACTTAATTACACTTCCCATTTTTATATCTGTCAGAAAGAAAACACATCTGAAAATCCAGTCCGATGTCAAAATGGGTGCTGTGTTCATACTGAAATAAAGTTATTCACTTGGGAGTTAACTAGCTAATAGCTGGATTCTTATTGTTAAAAACAGTAAGAAAGTTAAGAGTTTAAGGAGAGAGCTTAGGCTGGAATGAACTGCATGCTTCTCTCAGTAGTAGTACTGGGATTTAGTATTCCTACTGTATCAAAGAACGTAGAGAATCTAATCTAATCTAAATTCTAGAGGATTTAATCTTTTCAGGCCATTCTGGGAATTGAATATTGCTTAGAAGGCTTTCTTTGTCTGCCAAGGCAGAGATTTTTATTTGAGCTTGATACAGCACGTATCAAAAGATGGAAAAGAATTTATTTGTTCTTACAACAGATCAAAGACTTTCCCTTCTAGCCTAAGGAAACAATGAAGGTGGAATCAGACTGAGCTAGTCCAACTGAAGAAATACGAAGAGCCTAAGACAAGCCTCTTTCAGTTTAAGTGGAAATTGAGTTCTGTGGATCTAACTCCCAGGTACTGAGAATAACAAGTTAACACCACATGCTTACCTCGCTTTGCCCTTTTTTCTGTCCCTGCTATACTAGCTCTTGCATGCAGACTGACAAGCCTTAAAATGTAGGGATTTGTTTGCCACCTTTTTTTTCCTTGTTTGGGTTTGTAGTCAAGCCAAGCTTCTCACTGCACAAGACATCTGGGAGTTTTTAAATCAAGAATGATTTCCTCAGTCAGCTTAGGGCTCAGAATTTAAAACCCCCATCATTGCAAGCCTGAAAAAATCTTAGATTTGCCAACATCAATAGAATTAGTTGTTATGGTTTTTCCCCTTTTGTTTATCCTCACATTATAGTCCTTATCCTAGCTTGAATGTATAAATACACATGTATCTATGCACACAAGATATAAAAATATTTAAAATGCCACTGGTTTGGCACCAGTGGAGGATAGTTCTTGGTTTTGTCCCTACCTCATTTTTACATGGAGCTAAAGGTCTGCTTCACATGGGTGAGAATTGTAAGCTCTTCAGTGCACACTGGCCTAGGTTCTGCCATAGTGAACAGGTAGGACTACTGCTAGCTTAGTACACCTAAAGTTTGTGATACCTAGTCGAGTACGGGCATATCAGTTAAACCACAGCACCTGTGCAGATAGTGGGGGGTTTGGCATGTAAAGCAAGAACTAACATGGTTAAAGTAGTCCATAAAGAAAGAATTCGAGTACTGGCTGTGTACTTAGCCACCAAGATGTGTGCTGAGGTTTTGATACCTGAGAGATGTTCTTGAAGGCAGTATTTAAGTTTCAGTGGTCAGCAGTTAGTGCTTATAATAGCCAACTAAACGAAAGTACGTAAAACATATCAATAAAATACTTTTGCGTGGTTAAGGCTGAGTTGTCAAATGGACATGCCTTCTTCCATCCTCATCCTGTTTTTGTTTTCTTTTAGTCTATTTTACAAAAACAGTGGCAATGGAAGATAAAAAGGGATGACTAAGTGGCCAGGAATTCAGGCAGGTGCATAACTACTCCCCACAGCTTCATCCCTTGTAATCGTATCTCTGTGTGTAGTCAGCCTTACCCACCAGCCCACAGGCTCTGCCCAGATGACAACTAACCAGTGTCATCCAACATGCTGGCAACCCTTAACCACGCCCAGTCCTGCCAAATTCCACCAAGCCCAAAGACTGAAAAAAAAATATTTGGGGCTATTAAGGCAGCTTTCTATTTACATATGAAAGAATAGTTTAATTGCATAGGCATACAGAGTTGTTAATTTTCATTTTATCACCATTTACCTTCAAATTAAGTCAGAAAGAAACCAAAATATTTTTACTTACACATTTTAGCTTTGTGCTAAGGAGTCTTTCAGACAGTCACTGAGCTCTCTACATTTGGAAGATTGCAAATCCACCCTTTTCTTACAGCTGTGAGGCAGAGATACATCTGCAGTCTCAAACAGGTTTTGTAATAAATTTCCTCATGCCAAAATGGAGATTAAAATCAGCAGTTTAAATCAGTCCAACCAGTTATTTTTACAACCATATGTTTGTAATCTAGAGTAACATGTTTAAGCAAGAATAGGGTAATGTATTCAGCAACAAAAATATGTATATGCCTTTGTTTAATACAAAATGGATTAACGTGGGAGGCAGAGAAATGGGGTTTATTAAAATATTTTTGTTCTCTTCACAGTTGGAAAATACTGAGCATTGTTGCTTTCTATTGATTGGAAGGCATTTATTTAACAGAATACTTTATATTAGGTTTTAGCCTCCAACAGAATTATTAAATCATTCTAAGAAAATTATGAATAATATTTTTAGAAAAGTTAGCTCAAAATACGTATTCATAATAAATGATGAACTATATTATGATTTTGCTGGAGATCATTGGCAAGAATAAACTTAAATTTGGTAGCCAACCAGTTCCATTTGTATATCAAATTTAAAGGTGATTCTTAATCCTCTCTGTTAGTAGTCCAGGATGCCCTCTGAAACAACGGTAGTTATTAGTGCCTGTCTGCAGAGTTTTACTTTCAACAACACAAATAGGTCTTGGTCTGTATGATGGATCTTTATCATGTCATTGCCATTTTAAGAAAGGGGAGGAGTCTGGGAAGAAGAGAAAAGAGACAGACAAGAGGAAAAAAGATAATCCTTTAGCCAAACTTAAGGTGGGTCTGTTCTGCAGGCAGCAGCGCGGTACAGAGCTGGTGGCTCCTGCGAGCTGGGGACGCTCCATTGGGGTGCCTGGATGGATGGAGCGTTGTTGATGTGCTTCTTCCCTATTTTCTGTAGGTACACTATGTGAAAGGACACAATGCACGTTGCAGTTTGGGGAGCCCCTGCTTGCTGTGATAAACGATACACCAGAGAGTAGGTGTATGTTAAGAATACCGAGTTCCCATGTTTTGTGGCAGTCAGTAGGGAGTGTCTTGTGTTACTCAACAGTTAATTACTGTTGCTATCACCTCCTACACTGTTCTGTAACACCACAGGAAATCAGCTGATGATGATTCTCATGCTAGCAAAGATGAAAAATAATCGTTTTGGGACTTTATAAAATAATAGATTTCTGTTCCTTTCAGGTGGAGTATGTGGCACAGAAAATATATTTTTGTTCTACAAAAATGTTTTGTTCTGTATATTCTACATTTTGAATAATGCATTATGGCCTATGAGAGTTGAAGCTAAGCTATGTATCCAAACAATCTAATGCTGTTCATGGTTTTGCACTGTCACTAGGACAACAGGAGCCTTACACTGAGCAGTTCTTGTGCACATCTTCTGTGGGAAATGGTCACATTTGGCATGCGCTTGGAATGTACTGCATGTTCTCAGGGTAGTGCACAAATTGTTTCCCAAGAAAAAAGAAGTCTCTGGAGTTGCATGGAACTTTGACATCTGAATACCATTCATCATTATTTATAAAGAAAGTTTCCAGAACACTTAATTGTTTTGCAGACAGCTAATATACCTGAGGGCCTGAATGAATGTTTGAAACAGCTGCTTCATCCTGTTCTGCCACTCTGGTTAACTATTGAAGTTTAGGTTGACTAATGAAGTATATCAAAGTAATTTAAATAACACTCAGCAATGGGCTGTTATATTAAATGTAGATACCTGTGATAATTTCAGAATCCTGTGGTATAAAAATTATTGCTGCTTAGCAGCATTCCCCCATGTTGGACTATACATTTCACTACTTCAGGAGGCTTCCTTTCTGTGCCCTGAACAAGGAAAAAGTCTTACTGGTACATCTCATACTAGTTTATTTAGGTTTAAGAAGGTTTATTATATATTCTAGTGGCCTTGGAAACTGTGCCAACAAAGTTTTTTCCCTGCCAGAAAAATGATGCAAGTCAAAAGGTAGTAGTACACAAGACTGCTCAAGCACTAAGCTTGACAGGCGCGAGAAAAATAGAGAGTCATGGCTCAGTCTCAGAGAGCAACTAAGCACCACACCACTGCTCACTCACTTCCCCCCACCCCAGATGGATGGAGGGAGGAAGACAATGGAAGGGTAACAGCGAGAAAACTCATGGGTTGAGATAAGAATGGTTTAATAATTGAAATAAAATATAAACTGTAATAAAAAGGAAAAAGAAAAAACAACACACACCAAAAAAACCCCACAACAACAAAAACCCCAAACAAACAAACACTAAACCACAAAGAGATAGGAATAAAACTCAAGAAAGACAATTGATGCAAATAAAAACCATTTCTCACCTCTGACTAATGCCCATGCTTCACTTTCCCTCTACTTTATGTGCTGAACACGATGTCATATGGCCTGGGATATGCCAGTGGTCAGTTCAGGTCAGTTGTCTCTGCTGTGTCCTTTCCCAACTTCTTGTGCCCCGCCAGCCTCCTTGCTGGTGGAGTGGGGTGAGGAGCAGAAAGGACCTTGAGAATGTGTGAGCTCTGCTCAGCAATATAGAACTTACCTATATTATCAACACTCTTTCCAGTGCAAATCCAAAACATAGCTCCATGCTAGCAGCTGTGGAGAAAATTAACTCCACCCCAGCCAGAACGAGCACATAGAGAAAGGAAACCAAGGACCCTTCTAGTTAACAGATGAAAAGGTAGAATGCTGCTTGGGCCACAAGACACACAGGGTGTGCAAGTTTGACAGTCCTCAATGCTGCAGTGGTGCATCACCAAGGCTAGTGTTTGTCCACTTCTGTGGTGCCCTGAGCTTCCTGGAGGTGAAATGCCTGCTCCCTGTGGCCCAGGGCATGGGAGCTGTGAAAACAGTGTCTTTCACACTGCTCCATCTCTCCTCTGTCTCCATTGCTTTACTTGGGGTGAATTAAATACAGGTGTTTCATGGTCCCCAGCTCCTGCCTCTTCTCGCTCTCTCCCCAGCAGGCTGTTCATAATCTCCTCTGTTAATTTGCATGTCCCGTCTCTGCTGTGCACAGCCATGCCCACACAGCTTGTCAAGCCAGACCTAAACCCTGGCCTGTCTGTACTCCAAAGTCCTCAACCCTCTACTCATCCAATATTATTCATCAAGCTCTTCTTAAAATTGGTAGTTCTGTTTTCTTTTGAAATATCACCCAACCCCTCTGGGCAGCCCTTAACCCTGTCCTCCCCTTTCTTCTCCATCTCCATTGGGCAATGTTCTTAGGTACATACAGTGGTTTGCTAGTTCAAATAGAGTTTTGAGCACAAGAACATGAGAACTTTGATCTGAAAGCCATTTGACTGTGCAAGAGCAGAAATGTACCAAAGAGTAAGGAAAATGGGAGGGAGAATTCATTAGCTTTTCCACAACCCTGTGTTAACATATAGCTGCAGTTTCTAGAATAACATTAACTGCTTGTTAACTTGCTTGGATACAGTGCAATAATTTTCTATTAACTAGCAGCTCAGTAGTCTTCACACTTGGAGCATCTATTCATTAAAGTCAGTCAAAAAGTGTCTTGAAAATCTAGCATTTAAGTATGTTTTTTATTTTATAATTGATCTATGTGCATTGTTTTCCCCAGTCACCTGCAACTTCTTACAATCTTTTAGTCATATACAAAAGTCATTATATCAATGATCAAGGTCTAGTTTATCTAAAGAGACCTACTTAAATAAAAGTATAGCTGAAGTATTACAGAAATCTTTGAAAATCATCAGCACTAGTACTCCTACCACTCCTAACTGCTATATTAAATATTTTTCAGTTTTGTAATTTTTTTTGCAGTATAAACCAGCTGCCGGCTTTGTTGTTTATCCTTATTTGTAGATGCTACTTCTCCATGATCTTTCTTTACCCAAGTTAACATTTCTGCCTTTTGCTCCATGATTTGTTAAATGCCATTTCACTAGTCCAAACTGAATTAATTTCTCTTAAAATGTTCTCTCTGCCTTGTCTGCTGTCACCATGTCTAAGACAGAAGCTTCCAGGGAACAGAGCTGCAAGTTCTGCTCTGTGCAGAGTTGAGACTGTACCAATTTATAAGTTGTTTCTGCATTGTGCTTTCAGCAGCATCCCATGTTGTCCCATTGTTGTCAGTGTCCCAAGCCGCTGCTAACCCAGAAAATGGACAACTGACCATAGCTGACAAACACTAGACCTTGCTTCTTTTGCATGATTGTATCATCAACCCCCTTTCTGCTATCCTAAAGCTTTAACCCTTCAGTGTATCAGTTCTCATACCCCTCAATAGTATTAGCACAGGTATATGAAACATGAATGATTTCTTATAGGATGTAAACATTCATCTAACATTAGCAGAAAAGCAAAACAGTATTTTGTTGCATCCACACATGTATTATAAATCGTTACAGGATAATTAGTCAAGAAGGGGATGTGTAAGTAGCATTGCTTTACAGTGTCTTGACACAGATGCCTTTGTTAAAACCTATTGTCAAAAATGCTTTAAGGAAATTAACAGTTCTCCCAAATCTTATGAAATCTGCACTCATGCTGCACAAAGCAGAGGTTTCCTTGATTAGACTCTGCAGAAATCTGCAGGTAAGTAGATGTCCTCTATTATTCCAAATTCACTGAATGTTATTCTGCTCAGAGCTGTCACATATTCAAGAGGACAAAGGTGTTACCAGAGATAACAAAATCAGGGACAGTCAGCCCTGCTTATGTCCCTGCCATCTCTACTTGCCTGGGCTGCCCCATAGCAGCCACCAGTGTCTGCAGGTTTTGAACCCCTCAGGGCTGTTAATTTAAAGACAGGCCAGTCAGGCACAGGCAATTGGGTGACAGAGTGCAAAATTATTAAAATTTGCTTTGCCTCGCCTCTCCTCAGGTAACAGAAAAGCAGAATTGGATTGCTTCTTTACTCTGTGGGCATGAAAATCCTCCTTTGTCTTGGTAGATTCTTAAAAACAAATCCAACATAATGGAAAGAGTTTGTGGGGAAACTCCTCCTCTGCTTCTTCTCTGGTTACATCTTTCGTTTTTTTCTGCCTCATCCATCTCCCTTTTTATATTACTTAGACTATTCTCCTCCCCACCTTTCTTTGTAGTCTGTTTGAAAAATAAGAATAAGAAAAATAAAATGGTTTTTTAGAAACTTTAATCTAAAAACCTGTTAACTGTTAAAGATTAACCAGTAAAGCATCTGTGAAAAAGCACATATTTCCCTGACACTTGACTCCACCCTGCCACATTGAGACACTCCGCTATTGTAATGCTTCTCTAGCTTGTTCACACTTACCAGATTGATATGAAGACGCAAAAGCAGGCTGATGTCGTGCCACATAGTGGGGGAAGCCACAAATGCTTCTAACTGTGAGCGGATGTGAGGACCTGTTTTTCAGTGGCACAATTTGTAGGAGATTTTGATTTTAATGAAGCTTTCTACTGAGATTTCTGAGAGTGGCTTGTGTGCTTTCAGAGTGGAACAAAGGTTTGTGTGAGTTCCCGTGCACAGAGGAAAAGGGATGAATGCAGCAAATTAGGCTCAGGTAGGGGGCATAAAACCAAAAGGGATTTTTGGAATGGTTGGTTGTGGTTTGTTGACCCTGCTGGATGTCAGGGTCCCACCAAAGCTGCTCTGTCAATCTACTCTGCATCTGGACAGGGGAGAAAAAATAAAACAAAAGGCTCTTGAGTTGAGATAAGGACTGGGACAGATCACTCATAAATCACTGGACTTGGCAATATTAATTGAATTTATTACTAAAAAGATCAGAGCAAGATAATGAGAAAATTAAAAACATCTCCCCGCCATTCCTCCTTCCTTCCCAGCTTTACCTCCTCTCCCCTAGCAGCACAGGAAAACAGGGAATGGAAGTCAGTCCATCACACGTTCTTCCTGCCTCTGCTCAGGGAGAGAAGTCCTTCCCCTGCTCCAGCATGAGGTCCCTCCCACAGGAGACACCTCCCCACAAACTTCTCCAGCATGAGTTCTTCCCATGGGCTACAGTTCTTCACAAACTGTTCCAACATAGGTCCCTTTCCACGGGGTGCAGTCCTTCAAGAAGAGCCTACTCCAGTGTGGGTCCCCCACGGGGTCACAAGTCCTACCTGCAAACCAGCTCCAGTGTTGGCTTCTCTCTCCACGGATCTGCAGGTCCCTTCCAGGTCCCTGCTCCAGCACAGCCTCCTCTCATGGCACCACAGCCTCCTCTCGGGCATCCCCCTGCTCCAGTGCGGGTCTCCTCCACGGGCTGCAGGTGGATCTCTGCATCCCCATGGCCCTCCATGGGCTGCAGGGACACAGCTGCCTCACCACGGGCTGCACCAGGGGCTGCGGGGGAACCTCAGCTCCAGTGCCTGGAGCAGCTCCTGTGCCTCCTTCTTCACTGACCTTGGTGTCTGCAGCACTGATCTTGGTGTCTGCACAGTTGTTCCTCTCACACATTCGCAGTCCTCTCCTCTCTGAGTGCATTTACATCTGTGCAACAACTTTTATTCCTTCTTGTTTTGCCTTGGCCAGCACTGGATCCATCCTGGGGCCAACTGGCATTGGGTCTGTCTGACATGGGGGAAGTTTCTGGCAGCTTCTCACAGAGGCCACTCCTGTAGCCCCCCACTCCCTCCACCAAAGCCTGGAAACACAAACCCAATACAGTGAGGTACACGTGCAGCTGGAAAAGCAAAGCTTTGAGATTAGTGTTTTAGATCACCCAATATTGCTTCAGACAAGAAAACTCAATGCTCTGGCTTTGATAGGAATTTTCCAAAAGGTATCCACACGTGTTGAATTAAGGGGCCAAACGTGGTTCAAATGTTCAAAACTTTACAACCTTACCTGAATTTACCTGTATTAACAGATATTTTGACCTTTCCTGTGTACAAGTTGATGAGAAGCAGTGTTCAATGTCAGTGAGAAGTTTCCTACGTGGAATTTTGCTAAGTTCCTTTCTAGTGATATTGAAATATTTATTCATATTTCATCATAAACTCATGGTAGAAACCATTTTGCAATTTAGATTGAATTAGACTGGACTGTGAAATTTCTGGGGTTTTTAAGGAATTTCACTGAAATTTTGAATGGCTATTTGAAATTTTCCCTTAAAAGTAGAAGTAATTAGTTTTATTGCATGTTAATTTGTGATGTAGAAGCTTATGGATCCTCTAGCAGAAACAAAGAACAAATATTCAAGGACAAAAACTAACCCAACTGACAATCAATAAGAGAGTGGGAGAGAGGAAATATTGTTGGTAGTTTTCATTTATTTCTTTTTAATTTGGTTTTTGTTGTGGTTGGTTGTCACATTAACTTGTAGTATATAGGATGATTTCCTCCAGTATTCTCTGCAATTTGCAGAATCTTAGACCAGAGGATTAGGGGGCATGTTCTGACAAAGAGCATTAATTCCAGTATGGCTTCATACTTGAAAGTATTGCCACCAGAAAAAAACAAAAGTGCCTGGAGGTAACTTCCTTTCCTCATCTTTGGTACATGACAAAGAGACAAGCTGCTTAAGAATGGGGAGAGAGAATAGTAAGAAATAGCAAGTGATTTAGTCTTTTTTTTTCGTTACAATTGCATATATCTACCAAGCAATATTTCAGCTGCATTCAAGAAACCGAGATGTCTCTGAAAACCTTGACATAAGTTTAAAAATTCCACTTTGTTCTTTTACTGTATATCTCAATAGAAAAGCTGAGCACAACAAATATAATAAAGGCTTACCTCAATCACAGAAAGTTTCTCTATAAAACAGTAGTTGTCAGGAAGGGAAAAGAGTAAGGAGAAGGCTTCAGAGTATCTTTAGAAATACTTAAGAAGCTATGTGAGAATCACAGAAAAAGACAAGGAGCATCAGTTATTAGTTTCTTGCTATCCAGTTTAAAAGAAATTTTTGACTTCTAGAAATACTGAATCTTTTCCATTCTCTGTCTAGAAATCATATGTGTTTATGGGTGTCACATGCACAGAGAAAGCAGTACCTCAGGTACAGAACTGGTCTGTGAATGTAGGACTTGCAAACTTCACTGAAGATTTAGCCCCCAAAATTTCACCATATGAAAGACACCAGACTATGTATTATTTCATAATAACAGGCCATAGACTGAGGCAGAGGTAACAATTCATTGAACGGTAACAATGAAACAAGAGCAGCTTTTTTAGGAAATGTTAAGGTTTTGTAATAAGATTCAGCAATTGCAAACAGTTGCATTAATCTCTGCCAATCTCTGTTTGAGCTGTTCTTATAGATGATTGCTTCACCTGTGGCTACTCTAGAGTGAGTGTAAAGGCATGTCAAAATGGGTGGAGATATGAAAACAAACACCCTTAAAAGGATTTGACAGAAGATATTCCTTACTGTGATGCTGCTGAGGCACTGGAACAGGTTGTCCAGAGAAGCTGTGGTGTCCCATCCCTGGAAGTGTTGAAGGCCAGGTTTGGTGGAGCTTTGAGTAACCTGGTCTAGAGGAAGGAATCCCTGCCCAAGGCAGGGGGTTGGAACGGGATGATCTTTATGGCCCCTTCAAACCCAAACCATTCCATGATTTTTTTCACAGTTCCCACCTACACCTAAGAGTAAAATAATGCTCTGTCATCTGATATCAAGCTATATTCCCACTTCTAAGTTTTACTGCAGATCTATTTAAATTCAACAGTAAAGAAGTAGGAGGAGAGAAAGAAATACAGCACTACTAAGAAGCACACTGTAAGAAATCATGTTGCTTCATGCAGTTGCCTAATGTGTCCCTAGATGCAGCTCTGGAAGGTGACAGAAACCTGCCTGATCCTCAGCAAGAATATCCTCCCTTGCCTGGGATAGACCCTGTAGGATAAACATGCCCTGCTGCATTTTAAGTCTCTCACTGAAAAGTCTAATTGGTCAGCTAGAATAGACAGATAGTGATCTTTTTTTTAGAATAAACCATTTGGTTCACTGTGTTCAGACTATATGTTTCAATGGTTTGTTTGGTGCGTTTTCCCCCATCTCCCTTCAATACTGGATTTAGGGTCCTTCACAGAGCTTTTAGGTTTCCGAGCAGATTCTTCAAGACAGAATGTCTTTTTCTAGTAATGTAACTATTCATATATTTAAGCCTTGACCCTCATTATTTGATAACTCTGCTGCCATCATTTAAACAGATAAAGAAGACATCTTTATCTGTAAAACTCAATATTCTGAAGTGCCATTTATGGTGAGTGGAATTTAAAGCACTTTGTAAAAAAAATCAAACTACTTAGCCCATCTCTGTAAGCATGTCTCATCCGTATCAGCAGTAGTGCTGCTTGCTAGTAGTGTCTGCTTAAGAGATACTCTCATGGCTGTCTGAAAGATCAAGGATAATATGGCAATGTGAATGAATCTGTGCTGCCCTGCAAAGGGGCATTCAGGATTTTTCACTCGGTCCATAATAAAGCCAGGCCAGTAAAATCCCCCAAGTAGATTCATGCACAAATAACAGCCCAAGCAACTGTTTGATAACCCCATGGGATCAGCTCCTCTCCTGCAACTTCTCCTCCTGCCATGGTGCTAATTAGGTATGGCTCAGGTTTGTCAGGCTAGGCAGACTGAAGAGTGTTTACTCAGCCCTTGAGGAAGGCTTTAGCTCCTTGCTCAGGGTTTGCTGTTGCTGTGGTTACAGACACTTGAGCTGTGAAGAATAAAAGGAGTTCAGGTATGTTTATGTGAACTCTTGTGATAGTAAAATGTAAATGTGTATCCTTTAGAAGGAGAACTTTAATCACAATAGGAAGGCATGTGTTGGTTTGCTGGTGCATTGTGGTGGCTCAGTTTGTTCCTGTAAAAATATCAGATTTGACTGCAAAGTTTAAAAAAAAGAGGGCTACAACAAGAAGTGCAGGAATAAAAGTTCCTATAACACTGTCTGCCTTCTTCCTCATGAAGGAAAAGACAGTGAGGTATATGCATAGCTGTGCTAGCTGGTCAGGAGTGTGTAGGCAGGATCAGAAGTTTTTATTTGGAGAAGGCTGGAAAAAGTTTAATATAAGTGAATGTTGAACATATTCTAGCTACTTAAGCATGTGATTTTATTTTCCATTTGTTTTGCTTAATTCTTAAAACTGTCTGCTACCCCTTGGAGAATGTGTAAAAGGTACCAGAGAGCGAAGATGCAAGAAAGGACTACCTTCTTGATGTCTATTTCCACGGCATGAGCATTTTGCCCAAGAGAAAGGGGAAGATTATGGGCAGAATTGAGTGTGAAAGGATTTCAGGGTAGTTGTTTGGGTAACAAGTGAGAGGTGAAATCTTTGTCATCCCCTCAACCCAGAGTGCTGTGAAGACCAGCTGAGTGTAACTGAGCTGTGATCTTCCCAGACTTTCCCACCTAATGCAGATGGATGACTGAATGGAGAGGCTCAGTGCGTCAGCTGCTGCATTTTGTACTGGGAAAGTGTGATTTGCTGCAACTTCAGGGTTAGGTGATTAAAGTAAGAGATACCAGAATGAGCTATTCATTTAATTCTTAGTGTTTTTTCTCATGCATATGCAAGATGAAGGTGCATCAATATTATTTTCATTGTCCTTCTGAACTGAAATACACAATAATTAATTCCAACTCTTGGCAAATTTTTGCTGATGATTATTACAGTTTATGAAAATTGCCTGAATCAATGAACTTGCACTAAATAATAACTAAGATGGGAAGCCACTGTGTTGTCTATTATCGGAAACTAAAGATTGTTCAGCTGCTTTCCTCCCTACAAATTCCTCTCCTTCATGGTGCTGCATATAGCCAGCATTTAAGGTCTTGAAGGTTTTGGTTTTCTTTAGAAAGACACTTTCGAGATTATTGGATATATTATCTGGTAGAGCCCTGTTTCCTTAAAAACAATGGTTTCCCAAAATAAGAGGGGAAAGAGATCAAGCTGACAGCTTTTCCTTCTTCAGAAGTTCAAGTCTGATTTCTGTACAGATAGTGTTCCTAGGAGAAATTGTTTCTTAACTTACTCCAAATATTTTGTTGTACACATTTGCCCAGTCTGGTGTCTTTCCTGTTCTGCTCATTATTTGTAGGGACTGAAGACTGTAACTTGTCCTAGGACACCTAACAGGTCAGTCCTTGTAAGATCTTACCATGCAGCTAGTTGACATAACTGTTCTGATCAGTGTCCAGCTCACTCCAAAGAGAGGCATAAATGCCCTTTCTACTGAGGGTGGCCTACGGTGCTCTCTCACTCTCCAGATTAAAACAGATCCACGACTCCTTCAGCATTTTCTTCATGACTGCCACTGCTACTATGCAGCACACCTGCCAGCTGAACATGCACTGCAAGACAGTGAGTGAGATGGGTCCTTGTGACTCTAACAGGTTGTGGATGTAACTGTGGACCTGCACAGTGCATCCTTTCATAAAGGAAATCCATTGGGTGTCCACTTAGATATATATATATATGCATATATAAGCATCATTAGAGATGTCCTTTATGCCTTTTGCAAATATTGCTAGAAAAACAAATACATTGGCGAACAATTTTGTTCATGTTTATTTGGGCACAGTTTTTGTATTGTTTTGTTTTGTTTGTTTGTTGTTATTTTGTCATTTGTTCTTTCTCCTTAATTTCAAAAGCCTAGTTTAAAATACCTGATCTGTGGTGGTATTATATTCATGGGAGACCACAGAAGTGTAATTAGCTATGAAATATAATATAGATTTCTGTTTGATTGATTAATAATTAGCTCATGTGATTTCTTTTCCAGGAATTGTCTCACTGGCATATTGCCAGTGAAGAGGCTCAGTTTCAAAACTAACCTGTTTATATGTGGAACCCAGCTATGACAACACACTACAAACTACGTGCCACACAATTCAAAATTTGTTGACATTCCCAAATTGTTCTTCTTAGCAGTTTATCTAAAAACTAATCTAAATTAGCAAGTTCTTACACTTAATAAGTTGATTCCTTCTACATTTATTGGAGTCATAATTAAGAAAGAGGCAGTATTTTATTTTAATCCATTTGAAAAATGTCTTGCACACAGCTCCTTTTCTGAGTGTCTTGAAAAGCATGTCTGCCACACAGTCGTTTTTGCATGGTTTGCCTTTCCTTAAGCATCAGTAGGTATATCTTCAGTTTCAAAATAACTTCCTAATCTCTGGCCTATGTACCACGCCCAGGTGATGTAACTGTCATGGGGAGAGTGGGAACAAATATAGTCTTGTCTGAAATCATATGGATAATCCAACCAGACATATTTATAACATATTCATAGAAATGGTGTTGAATACCTCTCTCCCTTGATTATCCATTTATTTAATTTTATTTTCCTGCTTTTCTTTCCAATCCCATCTGCAGAATGTTTTATAAAAATAAATAAATAAATAAATGAAAATCCATTAAAGGCTTAGGTTTCTACACTGTATTGTTAAGCACATGTAATGTGATCAAGAATCAATTTTAGAAAGTAACTGCTTGGTATGATTTTACTGTAGTCTTGTGTTCTTTGAGTCCTGTCGTATCTGTCAAGCCAGAATGGACTGTGGATATGTTATAATTAATTGTAAAACTCCCTTTTCTGGTCTTTTGGTTTTGTTCTTATCTCAGAGATTTGCAGAGAAAGGGGAGAGAAACTGCTTCACTCTTAGCAAGGTTATGCAATTTAGTAGCCTTTATGGGAGTCCTTGTGGACATTGGCACAAGAAATACTGGAAGAAACAGGAGAAAAATGTAGGTTGTTGACTTTTGGATAGGGAGAGGCAAGCTTTCAGTGGCTTGCTCAAAAGTTGTGTAGATTTCTGTTTCTCCCTCTGATACTCAGTTGCCTTAAAAGTGATCTCCTGATCCTTGGTGGGCTGAGCACGAAACAACTGAAATAACTCTAGGGTGCTGATTTGTAGGTCTGTTCTCTCTCCTTAACCCAGGCATACCATCTCTGCAATGCATTCTCACAAAAAATGTCTGGAATCTGGCAAATTAGTTGGAGCTTTTGCATGGACACTGAACACAGCAGAGAGAGAACTCTTTAGGCACCCCTGTCCCTCCTGATCAGGGAACACGGCAGCCCATGAACTCCCAGAGTGTGGTGTTTCACTAGTGAGGAAAGAGGAAAGTTATGTGAGAGATACAGCTATTTACACATCTCTGTGTCATCATGTGCTGCTTGGATAAAAAGTCTGTCCCCTTTGCGTTCAGACCGAGTGCAAATCGGCAGCTAATCCAGCCTACGCCTAAGATCTTACTCTTACCTTGCAGATGTTGGTGCAGCACACGGAATGCACTGATGATACACACAGATAAGCCTTCACTAGCACTAAAGAGTTTCTATAGGCTACATTGGTTTATATTTACTTGCCTCATTAACTCATTTCTACAAGAACAAAACAAACTTTTAATCAGGTAAAAGTCCTTGTTGATCTTTCTGATTCGGAGCAGAGTAATATGTACCAGCAGCTTATTGTTCTTCCTCAAGCTCTATGCCCTTCTGGTGTATTGCACCATGGCATGCTAGCTTGGCCAACTAAAGCCTGTCCAGCACAGTGCAGATGTTCTGCAAAGTTAGCACTCACTTCTTGGTTGACCTCTTTTTTTTTTTTTAAATGATACTTTTGGAGCCGTGGAGCACTACTCTCTAAAAGGAACTTATTTTTCCAGACATGTTTATGCATCCAGATTACGGATAAGGCAGTGATTATGGCATTCTGTTCTGGGACAGGTACAATAAACAGAACCCACATCACTCAAGCATCCTGAAAACACTACTACTTCCTTTAGCTTTGTCCATGTGAGTTTCTACAGGATAATTTGCTCCCATCACTGTCAGTAACACATACAGCTAAAATTTGTCTTATGAAAGACTTTAAACAGTTGTAGATAGCACCTGAATTAGCTGTGGAAAGCTGTAAAGTGTGGGCTCCAGAGCAACCACTGCCTAGCTGTTTTTTCATATACTGTTTTCAGACATGGGACAGACTAAAATGAAAAATCTGGTCATGCGAGGTTACGGGTTATGGGAATAGGCGGCCAGGTGTGCTGGCCTTGGTTTTCTCATTATGTTCAGTAAGGCTTCTTTGGCTGATTGCAATGCACTTTTTGTGGGTGATTTAATTTTCCTTCCTGGTATAGATTGAGTTGCAATCAGCATGCATTCAAGCAATACACTCTGAAGAGGTGAGTCACTACCATTTGGAAGCACGGTGTATATACAATGAGGTGTATTATAAAATGTGTGTATGTATGCATTCTAAGATTATTTTTCCATACAGTATATTCTATATGTGTATGTACTATATACATTATGCAGAAATTTTAAAATATATACATCCATAGTAGAATATATATATATATTACATATGTATGTAGTATATATAGGATACCATGACACTGCCTCTATTAAACATCCCCTTTTATGACATTTTTCATCCACTTAAGATTATTGCTTCTACTTTTTCACCCTACATTTGGGGCATCTTCTTCCTTCACTTCTGCATGACAGCAAAAAAATTATTTATGAACTTAATGGTTTTAATATCATTACTTGAGATAGGTGGGTTTATATGGAAAGTTCCCTATCTGAACAGCTCTGTCACATTTGCAAGAATTTATTGAATTCACTATTTTTCAACTGACAAAACTGGAACTCAACATGTATGTCAACGTGTAACTATTGAAACAGGCTGTCTTTACAACACTGAAGTACCTTGTGGTGTTTCTGGTGCCAAGAAGCCACACAAAACCAGCAGTGACTACTCACTTCTGTACAGTTACCTGCAGTGTATGTTGCCAGAAGGAAGGGGAAACTTCCTTGCAAAACTCAGCTCATCCAGAGTGAGATGAGCAGGACTGAGTCATCTTCTCACCTTGCCCCACAGCAAACTGATGATACATGTCTGAGGAAGAATTCCTCTGCTGTGCGGAAACTGCTCCTGGAAGATCACCACCAGCATTACACAAGGGTCCATCCATGGTTTTCTGTAACAGACCTAGGCAAAAAAAGTTTCAAAAAGCCTCAGCTACACAAAAGGCACTGTTCTGGATCAGAGGATTAGGAGGAAAAGAAAAATTTTCTGCAACAACTAGCAAGCAAAGCCTGAAAGTAACTACAGCTGGAAAATGAGAAGGGGCATAGAGGGCCCTTTGTTGCCAATCCAGCTGCCAAACACTGTGCTGTGACAGCTGTGGGAGACAGGCCACTTCCAGCAGAACCTGCCTGGGACAGGCTTGGCACTCGTGACTCAGAATACCTGTATAGGTGCACAGGCAAACCAGATGCTCTCCAGAAAAGCAAAGTTTGCAAAAAAGATTTGGGTTGCACTTGCATCTTTTCAAGGTTTGTGTGCAGATATCTGTCGGTGTTCTTGGGATGACTACCTTGCACTGCTTCAGTAAAAGCAACCAATACTGTTGCAGGACTAGAGAGTTGTTCCTATGGTTCTCACGCTGATCAGCTGTTCAAGGCTTCAAATACAGTCCTAGAGAGTACTTACCTCTAAAAGACTCCTAAAACATGTGAGCTACCTTAATTCTAGTACCGCATAAATAAGGAAAAGCATTGGCTGGCAGTGTTCATGGCAAGCACAGTTCTTCATGCATCATACACCAGCAGTTATGTCTTTAGCATCTTGTGAAGATGGTAAGCTGTCTCCCGTGTCTATGTTTCTTTGTCTCTTTTCTTGTTCTTAGATGGGAATGTGGGGAACTTAAAAGATTCCTTACATTTGCAGCAAATATCATGTGCAGTTTTTACATGCTATGAACTAAGAAAACCTGTCTGCTGCTTGCTCCCTCTTTTACAATGTAAATGTCTCTGACTTGCTGTGTCTCTGTTTTCTTTGTGTGTGTAGGGCACAGCTGTCTCCTTCATGCTGCCTTTTCCCTGATGCACGTTAATCATTTACCTGCCCTGAACAGGTCAGCCATTATTTCTGTCCTCCCCCAACCCTCACAGATTTACTTGATGGTTCAAATTACCTTTGCTCCTGAAGTGCATGGAAAGCAAGGACTATTACTCTCTTTATGGACTCCAAAGAAAGAAAAACTGTTGATTCTAACACCGTCGGCATCAAATGTGTTAGAGCTGTTAGCTTGCGTCTGGTTTTTGTTAGTTTTTTTCTTGCTTTTATTTTTTTTCCATTAATGAAAACAGCCTGGTATTTTGAAGCCTACAGGTAACCTACTTACTTTTTATTGTTAAGCACCCCAGTGTCACATTTTGTCTGAGCTAAGGCAGCTCTATCAGGCATGGCAAAACAGATTTTGCAATACATGAGGAATATTAGTTGCTGGCTAAGTCACATCGCCACATGCCTCTGGACAAAATCAAGGCTTACAACTTTTAAGGCTCCCAAGGACTCTGCCTGAGAAGGGATGTTTGCCTTCCTGACATTTGTTCATAGTATTTCTTGCTTCATATTTAAGAAAAAAAAAATATTTGAACCAAGAAATAAAAGAAAAAGTTCTAAATTCTAAAAGCTGAAGGGGGTGTTTTAATTTTGTTTTGTCATTTTCCCCTCCTAGATGAGACATACAGTATTGCTCAATGGTTTATCGTATTTTGACATTTCTCTTTTGGCCAAACCCCATGATCTTATTAAGATGCTCTTTCAAAAGCCCAAGGATTTCTTCACCTGTCATAATCCTAACAATTCCAATAGAAGCATGAAGCAAAACCTAAAGGACATGGTCCTTCTCCAAATCCCCACCCTAATCAATTGCTGAGTGATACAGAGCTTCTGCAGGGTCTGTGTTACAAGTCATGTTTCCTAGATCCCACCGTTTGTCAGCCTCTCATAAAGTTTCCACACTTTTAACAAACATTCTATTCTGATTCTGCCTCCTGTCATCTCAAACTTCAGTTCTGAGCTCCCTCCAACTCAGAGATCCCTTCTGCACCACCACATGGACCCTGTATTCATTTCACAGCATTAGCTCGCAGGCCCTCCATCTTGTGCATTTCTGTACACCATCAAATGAGTTTGCCCCTTTTCTTCAATTTACCTGCATATCCTTTCCCTACTCCTTGTTTTTGCCAATTCTTTTGACTCATGCTAACCATCTCAAAAAGCTGTAATTTCTAGCCTTTTGTGGACTAAAGTGATAGACCGACTAAAATGGGACACTTGTTTACACGCTAGGAATTCCCCACTGCCTTTCTTGGTAGCCTACACTTCTCTAGATGGGAGTCATTGCAGGACTGTTACCTTCATCCTAAACATCTTCTAAGAGGTGAATACTGTCATGTTTTTGGGGTGGGAGTGTGCTCTGAAGCATGGAGTCAAAACTGACCAGCTGTGCTATAGCACAAGGAATCATTACATTTTTCTGGTGTTGCCTTGAGTGACATTCAGTTGCCACAGATCCTGAAGCAACATCACGAAGCCATGTTGCAGATTTCACTCCTCCATGCTGGCAGAAAGTGCTAGTGAGATTGAGATCTAGGGGCATCTGGAGAACGCCTGAACACCACAGCAGTGGGTGTTGCAACAGGTAGAAAAGCAGTTGTCTTTCCCGTAGTCATAGGATCATAGAATGGTTTAGCTTGAAAGGGACCTTGGGAAGCATCTAGATTCAGCACTCTGCTGAGGGCAGGGACACCTTGACACCGTCACTAGATCAGGTTGCTCAGGAGCCCTGTCCAACCCGGCCTTGAACACTTCTAGCGATGGCACACCCACAACTTCTCCGGCCAACCTGTGCCAGTGCCTCACCACCCACACAGCAGAGAATTTATTCCTAATATCCGATCTAAACCTACCCTCTTTCAGCTGACATCCATCCCCCCTTGTCACATCACTACATGCCCTTGTTAGAAGTCCCTCGCTGTCCTTACTGTATCCCCTTTTGGGCACTGGAAGGTGCTATAGGGTCTCCCTGGAGCCTTCTCTTCTCCAGGCTGAACAGTCCCAACTCCCTCAGCCTTTGCTCACAGGGCAGGTGCTCCAGCCCCCGAATCGCCCTCGTGGCCTCCTCTGGACTTGCTCAGGAAGGTCCGTAACCCGCAGCCCTGGGAGCTGGGAGATGGTGGGAGATGTGCGGGGCGTGCCGGGGGCAGTGCGGGGGGGCCGGTGCGCTCGGAGGGCGGTGCGGGGCGCTGCAGGGGGCGGTGCGGAGCGATCCGGG
>WBMZ01006031.1:0-12910 GCA_013400975.1 Atrichornis clamosus
CTTGCAAAACCATGACACCAAGATTGGAATTAACAACAGAAAGATTTGCATAGATCTTGTGTCACCTGAAAACAGATAAAGATAATATGTAATAAATAAAAAAAATTATCTTCAAAGTCAGAATTACATGTTGAAATGCTGTACATAATTCAATCATTTTTTCAGAATTTTTAGGTGTATGAGTTTTCTTAAAATCTTGCTTCAACAGGCTGTATACACTTAAAAAAAATTTAGCCTTCTGTTGTGAATGAAGACAATGTCAAGACAGCAGAAAGACATGAAACATGAATAGCTTTAACAGTCCTCCCCTATCCAAAATTATTTAAATTACTGTGGAGTTGTGCTCTTCAATAGAATGGGGTGGTTTTGGGGGAAGGGAGGTTACTGGCACTATTTTTTTTTTTAGAAGTTTGTTTTTTCGAAGTACTGATACAGTAACTACCGATATGCAGAACAGTTGTTAAACCATCTCTACCAGGAGCTGAAGGGTCAATGTGCCGCAGCCTAAGAAGACTTGAAATACTCACAGAATTACATACAACGTGGTTCATGTGCCAAGAATAATTGGTTCTGTCAATTCTTTCAGCTTTCTGATGTTTTATACAGATGATCCCTTTTTATTTCATAAATTTCCAGTTTCATCCACATACTGAGTCACTCAGAAGTTCTGGAGAGATCTGGTAGAAGAAATACAGTACTAAATATGCTTTGTAGACCATGTCTCCTCATTAATCTTCCTGCTAGGTTTTCATATTTATTTAGGAAAGAAGGAAACAGATTAGGAAAAAAATCCTAGGAAACATGTCACAGTGGTACCCTGAAGAAAAAGAGCAACAGCATAGAAGGAAGGCTTTTTGTTATTATCGGCAATGAGGGAATAGATACTGTTTGCTGTTAGCAGAAGCATCCCTTTTATTAATTCAAATCAGAACATTCAACTTTTGATCATCTAATGAACAGAATCCTTATCAAAGGTCTTGTCTTGGATGGCACTGATATGGTTCTTTCTTGATGGACCTTGTCCTTCTGTATTGGAAGTTTTCAGCCAGAATGGATGCAGAGTTATGTTTCCAATAAATCAGAAGTCAGAAATAACTACTTAAGACATATGATTGTGCCCTCTACTGAGTACTGACAGATGCAGGCATGCTGGGCTGAACCTGTCTTATTCTAGTGTTGGACAGCTTTCAAGCAAAATGTCTTTTCTTTGACTTTTTGAAACTTAGTGAAACTATGAACACCTTTAGCATCTCCTGACTTTTCTGATTTTAAATCAGTATTTTGTTAACATATTTTAACCAAAAATCATGCATAATGCTTAACTTTTTAGTCTTGTTTTTCTTGCTTACTTTCAAGAAGAGACCTATTATTTTTCAGGAGTGAAATCTTTCTCCAGATTTGAAAGTAATTTATTTCTCATTTTTATATACAAGTTCATGAGGTATCATGGGGAAACAATCCATGAATTAGAGTGTTACAAAATGGCAAAAGGGTAAGTGGAGAACTTTTAAAGAAATAATTTTCTTAAAACTCACTTTATTTCCTTTGCTTCATGCTATTTCATTTTATTGACACTGGAAAAGAATTATTACACTAGAAACAAGGACCCTCCATATGAAGTCAAGTAATGAATGAAGAATTAAACTGTCCACCAAGTACAATAGATTTGCTGGTTAGTGAGTTCAAGAACCTTGCCTTTACCTCCGGAAGAACATACGGAAAAACCCCTCAATTCATCCCCAAACTTTAACCGTTGGTGGTATAGCTGTTTTTCTTTCTGCATCATCTGTTTCAAATCAACTGCAAACCTAGGTCATCTAGGAGGTCAAACAGAAACAGAACTTTACTTCTCAGATTTAAACATCTTTGGTTTGGTCTTTACCACTGAAACCAACTGTTGCTTTGTTTTTAACTTGGACAAACTACCTTCTTTGACAGAAAGCTGTCAACTGCATTTCTAGTGTCAGAGATTATATGGGTTATGGCTGAGTGGAAACTTGAAATAATAATTTTTCAGGTTTTTATTCTTTTGCTATGCCTATTAGATGATAGCATCACATTTGGTTAATTTAGACTGTGGTCCAGATCCTCAACTGGGATATGAACCAACAAATACAAACACTAAATCTAAGAATTGATTCTACATTTCCAATCTAAAGGGCTTAAAGGCTGATACTGTTTCAGCTTTCACTAGTCATTCTTCCACATTAAACAAACTAGATTCTCCATCCTCTAGCTTCTAGACACAGCTGAAAGAAAGAACAAATGTGCCATTGCTAAGGTCCATTTTGCTCCTTTCATTTTCATGGGTCAAAACCACATGAGTATTCTGCCATTTACAGCTCAATCAAGAGAAATCACACGGAAAACATATTTTGCTGAAGCTCTACGTTACATCAAGAGCTGAATGAGAACTTAAACCAGTTCTCAATAACCACAGAACTAAAATCAGTATAGCTTTGGCATTAAAAGTAAGAGGGCACTTCTTTGCTGCGGATTGTTACAGATTGCTATCTACAGCAGCTCACCTGGGAAAAAATACAAGGATTTTCTGCACAGCATTTACAAATCTGAAAGCAGATGCTAATGGTTCACCAGGGTTTTGCAAAGATGTTTGATGATGTAGTCAAGGGGTCATTTAATGGGTGTACTCCATTGCCTAAGCAGACCATGTACAAGACGGCCCTTACCTGATTGTAAATTAGGTACTTTAGCACTAAACCTCTAATGAGAGCAGAAGAGCTGTGTATGCATGTCCAAAGAAGCCACTGAGTGTTTCCATTGAGAGGCTAGAAATGGACCCATCCAAGTGAATTCCCAAGTCTGACTGTTCACTAACTAAAATAAATAAATTCAAGTCACCAGATAATAAAAGCAAGAAATAAGTATGTCAACAGGACATTTACTGAATGGATACTTGTGTCAGCAGGAAAGGAAGCAAAGGAAAAAGCTTATTGTCTAAATTCATTTTGGGATATGTGCTTTATACATTACATTTTGCTAATTCCTTGCTGCTTGAGCTCTCTCTCATCTTAATATAAATGTTTTGGGGTTGGGGTTTTTTGTTTTTTTTTATTATATGCACAAAATTATGTACTCCTTGAGAATAGGAAAGTATTGACTACCTTTGGCCTTGAGAGGAAGGGTTTCATTTTCCCAGGTGCTTGAATGAATACTCATCTGGTTTTGTTTTGTAATTTTACAAAGAACTCACAGATTTTGAACCTGACCCTTCCTGCTGCTGACAAAACTTGGCAGAATTGTTCCAGTGATATAATACAGAAATGCAATGCTGAGTTATCCCTCTCCGTGTGATGTAATGCACCGACAATGACCTTACACAAAGTGAGTCATAATATATATTTGTCATAGACTTAAAGAAAAATAAGATTGCTTTTATCTGAATCAAAGTAGAGGCAAGTCATTATACTACAAGTGCAGCCATCTTCCTGCATCCAACAGGACAACAAAAATGATACTGCTAGCTTCTCTTTATCAACAGAGAAAGCTTCTGTCATTTTATTTCATTTGTAGCACAGTATGTGTTTTAAGCAGGTTATTTGGGATTTTGTTGTGGTTTAGCCTCAACCAGCAACCAAGCCCCATGCAGCCACTCGCTCATTCTCCCGCCACCAGGACTGGGGAGAGAACTGGAAGGAGAAGACAGAAAATTCATGGGCTGAGATAAAGACAGTTTAACAGGGAGAGCAAAAGCTGCACACACAAGCAAAGCAAAACAAGGAATTAATTCACTGCTTCCCACGGGCAGGCAGGTGTTTATCCATCTCCAGTATAGCAGGGCCCTATCATGTGCAATGGTGACTTGGAAAGACAAACACCATCACTCCAAATGTCCCCCTTTCCTCCTTCTTCCCCCCACTTTACATACTGAGCATGATATAACCATGGTATGGAATATCCCTCTGGTCAGTTTGGGTCACCTGTCCTGGCTGTGTCTCCTCCCAGTATCCCATGCATCCCGAGGCCCTCAGCGGTGTGGCAGTATGAAAAGTAGAAAAGGCCCTGGCTCTGTGTAAAGGCCTGCTCAGCAATAACAAAAGCATTTCTATATTAACCCTGTGTTCAGCATAAATCCAAAACACAGCCCCATACCAGCCACTAGGAAGACAATTCTACCCCAGCCAAAACCATTTTAACAGAAAAATTTACTCTATTATATGCAAAATGAAATGGAGAATGGGGTTAGCATCAGAGGCAGAGGAACAAAAAGCAATGTTGGGAGGTGAAGAGGATATGAAAATAAATATCCCATATTCAGGAGAATAGCTGGTAATAACTCTCCTAAAAACATCCATGAAAATTGGGCAGTATGAAAGCAGAGAAAACCTTAATAATTGCATCATTAAAATTCTGAGTGCCTAATATTATTGACTGGAGTATTGATTACTGAATGATGAAAAAAAGTAAAAGTCGTTCAAATAAAGACACAATTCAGAACCAGAATTTCAGAGGAAAAGCTCTGAGTACATTTTCCTTTACACTAATTTCGTCTTGTGTGCTTTTTTTGGTGGTGGTTTAAATTATGCATATAGGGAAAAAAAAGAGGTAAATATAATTAAAAGTACGGACCAATACGGATGCGTATGGAAAACCAGGCCATAATAAAAAATAAGTAAAGACAGATTAAGTTATAGTTAATGTTGATTCTGAAACAAAAAACTGCATACTTAGGTGTGTTTTGGATTCCATTAAAACCTCTGCTTCAAGATCACAGTAAGTTAAAATACCTCTGATAAGGCTGACTCTCCATGCTATCTCCACTTCTGTAGGTTATTGCAGTGTACTTAATCTTTAATTGCATTGGGCCATACTATTCTTTAAAAATATTAAATAATATGTATCACACAATGTCTGTGGTTATAGTCGTACATATCTAAGAAACATGTAAAAATGCTTCCCAGGATCTTTATTAGAAATCCCTGGAAGTAATTTGTAAGGTGCACTGCTGCCAACTTCTGCTCAGTTTTTGTCAAGGTCTTTGGATTTCCTTTATCCTGATGATGATACCAGCCTCCTCTGTTCCCAACTCCCTGTCTAGTTTTCCTACATTACTCAAATTTTCTTATCTCTCGATAGCTGGAACCACACAATGATCTACTTCCTATTCTCTCATATATACTTATGTGCCCTTGAATTGCCCATTCTAATGGAGATGAACTGCCTATAGATAAATAAACACAGAAATTTGATGTATATGTAATGGGAAAATTTAGTTTTGCTCAATACCGAATATATCGGGTTTCGGTGAGTGGACATATGGATTTCTGAAGTGATTGATCACACAGAGGCATGATTTATTGCTGAGAATTGAAACCTGTTTTTAATGTCCCTGGAGAAGACTTCCCTAGCTGCTGGACATGTGAATATAATTTCTTCAGCTGGAACAGCTTTTCTTTGGACATTCTGATGGACTGACTTGAGGCCAGAATTCTGCAAATCCTGAATGTTAAACTGTGAGTAGAGTGAAAGACAAAAGATTAACACTAGAAGTAACTTTCTTGAATGAGTCATCTTTAATTATTTTTTATCTTTAGTTATCTTTAGTTATTTTTCATTGGTGCCAGGCTTTTAACTGATAGGACATGAAACCTCACAAAGAGAGGTGTGATTTTTTTGTGAGACACTACAGGGGTAGGAAGAAGCAGCTGGTAAGAGGGGAGGCAGAGAGGGGTATGCCATCTGCATGCATTAGCCCTTACACTGAAGGAAGTTGTATTTGAAGGTAAATTGGGACTTGGACTGGGGAGATTCCCTAAGCAACAGACATGGCAATGTATTCATTGCTGAGTTTTGTGAATTTAGTCTGTCCTCACCTTTTTTCCACCTTTATGATCGTTTCAAGATTCAGCTTATGAAGGAGGAAGCACTGGAAGCCATGGAAGGTAATCTGTTGTCCAAATTCTTGATAAGGGAAGACTTCTTGCACTTGCTGAAGAATCACAAGTTATAATAAAGTACATTTTTTAATTTCTTTTTGTTTTGTTTATTTTATGATTCAGTCTGTCGAAGGAGTCAATCTAGTCTTCAAGCACTAATGAAGAACCAGATGAGGGAATATACAAGACCACTAATCTGGCTAGTATAATTCTTACACAAGCTGGAAAATTGGGCATACCTTTCCACTTGTCCATTTATATCTACAGTTGTTACAAATTATGTTACATCTTTATTAAAATTTTGACTTCAATTAAATATAATAGTAAATGTTTGGTTTTAATGGAAACAGAAGCCTCTTCCTTACATTGTCCCAGAGCAACTCCTAGCTGTAAACTCTGAGTTTATACTTTTTCTTACATAAAAACTCTATGTTTAGTGGATTAAAGATGATAAAATTTGCTGACAAGGCCAATCTTGAAGAGATCACAAGAACCTTGGGAGACTCATAATAATTTTGATAAATTGAAGAAATGGTGTGTAACAGTAAGAGGAAAACCAATGTAAACAGAGACTACTCAGAAGAAAAAAGTCAGATACAAAATATAGACTAATAAATATAAAATACCGCATAGTAATACCTGGGTTTTTTAAAGAACTGAGATATTACAAGTGAAAGGGAAAGAGCAAAGACAGGCTTTATAAGGCAGGGTTTATAACTGGATTTGCACGGGAAATCAAGAGTAAGATTTTCTAATAAGAAAATACCTGTACTAGAAATGGTTTTTTAAACACCATAACCTCAACCCTGTTATTTCTTAAACTAAAGCTTGTGAGAAAGCTCTCATGAAATCTAAATCAAATCAGATTGCAAACAGCAGTCTAGGTTGGACATAAAATATCTACCTTTTTATTATCACGAGGCAAGGTATTCATGTTCAAATGAGGATTTTATAGAGAAATCTTTATGGGAATATGCTATTATTTATTGCTGATCTGTCAGCTAAAGTTTAAGATGAAAAAGACTCATGTACAATGATGAGTTAGCCTTGACCAGCAGCCAAACTTACAGCCTGCTGCTCCCTCATCTCCCATCCTCAGTTGGAACAGGGCAAAAAAGTAGGATGCGAGAGCTTGGGGGTTGAGATAAACTCAAGATGACTTACCAGTGACCACTGCAGGCAAACCATGTTTGGCTTGAGAAAAAATAATTTAACTTGTTGCCAATAAAAATAGATTCAGATAGTGCAAAACATACATTAAACCAACACTTTTCCTCCCCGCCCCAACTCCTCTCTTGCCCCCTGAGAAGCACAGGGGAAAGGGGGAGCAGGTGTCTATGCTCAGTATTCGGTGGTTCCTCTCTGATTCTCCTTTCTCCTCACTCTCTTCTTCTGCTTTTGCATGGGTCTCTTTCATGGACTGCAGTCACCTAGGCTAAGTCTGCTCTGGTGTGAGGTCTCCATGAGCTGCAGTTCTTCAGTGAATATCGCCCTGCCCTACTGCAGGGTCTTCTATGGGCTGCAGTGTAGATATCTGTTCCTCATTGTTCTCTCCACAAGCTGCAAGAGAATCGCTGGTGCCTAGATCATCTCCTCTCCTCTTCCTCCCTGCTTACAGGGTTGTTTCTCTCACTTTTTTCCCTCACGCCTCATTGCCTGTGGAGTGTTTTTTTCCCCTTGTTAAATAATCTTTCCCCGAGGCACCCCCGCCCCGGCCGCGGGCTCAGCCGCGCCCTGCGCTGGGTGGGCTGGATCCGGCTGGAACCGGCTGTGTCCGGCTCGGGGCAGCCCCGGCCTCCCCTCACAGGGCGCCCGCAGCCCCCGCTGCTGCCGGAGCCTGTTGTTACATGTACATATGTACACACTCAACAACTGTAACCTGTCTAACAAATTCTAGAATGAACTCCAGTCAGGTAATCTTGCTTTTTTATGCTTTACCTTATCTTGTATTCTCCTTTTTCTTTTTTTACCAAAAAGTATAAATATTTCATGAGAAGATAAAATAGTCCTCAGGAGTTGTACTGAGACTATGAGATTCAAGGCAAGGAAATAGTTGAATGGTTTCAACATATAAAAAGCTTCCTTTCCAAGGTATTGCCAAATACCATGATGTTCACCTGCCTTTTTGAGGAGAAAACCTCAGTGTTGTGGTTGAAAACCAAGGGAAAACATAATTTCATTCTTTTAAACACAACTTCAATATTGCAAATGTATAGCCATCTTCTATTAAATGCAGAGAGAGTAATTTGACACTATATCCTTTGAAAAATCTTTTTATTTACCATCTCCGTGGTACATCCATATATACATGCCCCATCCCTGGGAAAATTCAAGGGTTGGACAAGGCTCTGAGCAACCTGATAAAGTTGAAGCTGCCCCTGCTCATTGCAGTGGGGTTAAACTAGATGACTTTTAAAGGCCCCTTCCAACATAAACTGTTCTATGATTCTGTGGTCTTGTTTCTTAATAATGCTAGTACAATAGGATTTGAGTAAAAAATTCCATTTTTCTCTACTCAAGTTCCTTTTATCTGTTTTTTTAAACATAAGGTCAGGGACCCAAATGTCTGCTGTGATATGGACCTTAGTCACTAGCATTTCTGTTGGTTTCCAGAGGCAACTGATTTAATTTTTATAACTTCCTTCATACTTTACCAGATCTGACTGCACTTTTTCTATAGAAAATATCTAATGAAGGAAAAGAAACACATCCTGGGTACTTCGGTACAAGTCATGGTACCAAGTTTGCTGTACAATGACCAGAAGTGAGGCAAGGAGATAAGGCCATGACCCTTCAAAGTGCTTCATGCTATATTAGCAGGGACTAGCCATCGAGCCATTAAACAGGACATTACAAATATTGCTCTATTTCCCATTAATTTCGTAAGCTTCACAGTGGGTTATCTGTGAATGCATGTGTATCACTTACAGTCGCTTTTCTTAATAAATGATTCATGATTTAATGGGAATAATAAGTGTTGCTGCAAGTTTCTAATATGATTTTTTTATTGCAATTTCCTTCTCACTGTTCTTTCAAAACACTTAATCATCTCTGCTAATAATTAGCAAATTCTTATGAGCTGAAGGGGAAATCATATCTTACAGTATTTGCACCAGATAAACCAGATCCATTTTAACTTGTCTCAGTACTATATTTTGCAGGACATGAGAGATGAATTCCCAAAGCATAAAACGGAGCTTTTTTTTTTATCATAAGCCTAAAAAAATGACGTCTCCTGATCTTCTTCTGTAAATATTTTCATTTGTCTTCAGTAGTAGCACTCTGGTTTAAATGATGAAGGAGAAATTAAATACCAAAAGCAGTTGAACTCCATCATAAATAATGTACAGTACCTGGGGCAGTTTGTGCCCTCAGCTATGCATGTGCCTCCTATTCAATATATGTATTTAGCATATAAATTGGAGAATTGGGTTTTGTCAGTAATACTTTAATTTAATTGATTCTTAGAACAGTGAAAGTCTCCTAAATTAATCTGCTTGTGATGCACTTTAGTACAAGCCAACAGAAGATGAGAGTGAGCCAAGAAAGAAGGGTGAACACACAGAATTCTAGAAGTACTGAGATTAGAAGGGGCCTCAAGAGACCATTAAGTCTGAGCCCCTGCTCAGAACAGAGTCACCTACAATATTATGCTCAGAACCATGTCCAGTCTGTTTCTGAACATTTCCAAGAAGGGAGACTTGACAGTGTCTCTGAGCAAGTTGTGCCACTGTCACACTGTAAAAAAGGTTTTTCTTATGTTCATACAGAATGTTGTATGTTTCAGTTTGTGCCCATTGTCTCTTGTTCTGTAATTGGGTGTTACTGAGAAGATCCTGTTTCTCTTTTCTCCATTCCTTCCCATCATGTATTTATACACACTGACAAGATCTCCACCTCCTGTACCTTCTGTCCTCCAAAAGTTCTCCAGGCTGTGGAGAGCAGCATTTTCTCTGCTGTTCTCCCCTTCTTCACGAAGCCAGCCATCTCTTTCATAGAAAGTTATCAGGTTGGTTGACATCCTAGAGTGGAACATTAAAGATTTAAGAATGTTAAGAGATTAATTATAAGAGTGTTTTGGCTCTGTATCTTAACCTGAATAAAAGAAGATCTTACAAAGGACGAATCCAAACCCTTATATCTAAATACAAGTGGGCCACACTCTTAGAAACACATACTGAGATCCAGACCCAGCAATCCATGCAATAATATAAATCCAGTTTTAGAATCAATGAAACTAAACCAGAAGATCATGTGGTAGTGTTTCCAGAAAGTACATTATTGGACATGTACACCAAATACATGTCATTGCATTACAGAATCCCACAATCAATTGCTCCAAGACAGTGTATACCTTACACTGCTGTATATATGTGTTGTATATATCCTGTATGTATATTCACATATATACCTTATGCTGCTTCCTGCTTGATCCTGTGATGATAGGGCAGTGGTTGAAATTAACCCTCGCTACCTCATTCACACCTCCTTCCACTGCTATTGCTGAGAAATGAACCCTGCTGAGTTGCAAAATCGTGTGCCAGAAAAAAATGAAGGAGAGGTACTTATCAATGAACAGTAGGTAACAGCAGTGGGATTGTACCTAATGAAGAGGTTCTGAGGCACAGGACCACTGAAAATATCACACCACAGGTGTGTTACTCAGGAGTGAGAAACTGGCAGGCTGCCATGATTAAGACAGGTATTGATTTAAGACAGGTACTGATTGATTTGGAGGCAGGTGGTGGTAAGGCAGCTGCGTGGCTGTAGCGTTCACCCAGATGTTCATCATGTCCTTTGGAGGACAGAATTAGCATGAGTGACCTTGTGACACAGCGCTGCAAGAATATGCTATTGCAAATCATTCCTAGATAATTTTATACTCACACTAATGTCATAGTGCAATTGTCTACATTTGTGTGAATTTTAATTGGTTTCATATATATGGTTTCTCTTTAAAAAGGAAGCTCTCTTTTAGTATTATTATTTATCAGTGAATATAAGAAAAAGTGTTAAGTTCTGTTATTGTGTATATGTTTTTCTGATGAAATACCTTCTTTTACTCTGAAAACTAGTATGTCCTCTCTGACACCAGGAAGTGCCATTATGCCATCTTTATTCCAAAATGTGAAATAAATCCCGTGAGAACTAGCCTTCAGTTTATGATTTTTGAAATTCTACATCAAAATACCCTTTAATGTGAATCCAGTGGATACATTTTTACAAGTCTATCATATACAGTGATTCTTCTGAAAGAATAAAACCAATCCTCTCTTTGCAGCCTGTATTAAAGCTATGGAAGTAGCTGTAAGTCTTTACTATATCAATATTTGTTCCAAATAAAAACCTATAACAAATATGTACCATCAACAGAAGAATAAATAGTCACTCTTTGTATGGTTAAGCCATACAAGACAGTGGGTGTGGTGTCCATACCAATACTCTAACTCTTTGATCATTAGTTAAAATGGCATTAACTATATGTTAGTCTGTTATAATCAATTAATAACCAAAATACAAATAATCATCAAGACCTTTTTGAAGTCCCATGAGGTAGTAGATCTATTGGATTTAAATGGGATCCCTTATAGGGTCCAGTCTTTTCATTGTGCAAAGGGAAACGAACTTCTGCAAATGCATATTCTGAGTAATGCCATTTGACATCAATTGTTATGACATTAATTGTGGATACATCTGTAAAAGAGTAAACTATTTCTAAAAATATAACCTGTATATGTTAATATATTTCTTATGTCTTAGTCTATTTCAGGGAAAGGAAAGGTTCTTTCAGTAACAGTATTTTCATGCCATCATGTGAATTTTCTCTGTGTTAGACATCATGCTCTTTGCAATTATGCCCAAATAACTCAGTATTGCACACAGATCCACCAAGGTATTGTGTCACTTCTGGGAGATTATTTTATTTAATTTGACTTTAATCCAGCATATTATGCAGCTACAATTGTAGCAGCATTTTAGCTTGAACTATATGCCATGGCAACACTTTATTTTGGAAAGCACAGAGAACAATCTAATTTGTATTACAAATACAAAATAAATGGCAGTGAAAGTGGAAGTGGCTAGGTAGATCTATTACATGAATAGACATAATAAGATATTAAATAGTAGTTTAGAATGATAATAATTAGGGAAGTAAAATTAAAAACCAAAGAGAAAATAGCATATTTACTGAATCTGAATTCAAGAATATCTGTGGGACTTCAACATAATGGACTTTTTAACTAAACTTTTCATTTTCTGGTAATGTACGGTCACATTCAAACTTACATGATCATTTTGGAAGCGTTTTACTGAAGTCATGTAACTATCATGGACAAACACATATCTTAGATTCAATTTGTCCTGCAAATTAGGTGATGCTTATTGTGAGTTTTTAACTACTTACAGGAAAGAAAGTTTAGGAAGGCATGCCATAGAAGGCAAGCTCAGCTAGTCTTTCTGGAAGACACAGTAAGTATATCTATGTTGCAATGATCACGCTGAAATATCAGTACATCTGATTAGAGATAAACACAGATGAACATGTTTCTATTTTGTCATTATTCAGGATTATGTAAAAGGCATGCAGCCTTTCTCTATCTGAATTAATTTTAAGGGTATAATTAAAATATAGCAAGGTCTTGCCTCCTGCCTGTCATAAAAATTCATAACCTGGCAGTTTTTCATAACCTGTTTAACACCTTCTGAAATATGGGTGGTTTACTGCATTCCCCCTTCCTTCCTTCTAAGATTTCATGTCTATGCTTTCAGAATTGATTTAAAATATGTTTGATTTAAAACTTGTTCCCACTTCAGCTGTGCTACTTTCTGTTTACACAATCTCCTTTCAGTCAGCAGCCCAGCCTTTGTTGTTGCGTACAATGTGCTCATCTTTCTTGAATGTAGAAGCGAAGTATTCACTTCAGTTTTGGATTCTGATAGATTATCTTCGGTACCTTTGTCATTAAGCTTTCCCTTCCCTTCCCTTCCCTTCCCTTCCCTTCCCTTCCCTT
>WBMZ01006032.1:0-54484 GCA_013400975.1 Atrichornis clamosus
TCTCTAAGATCACCAAGTCCAACGACTAACCCAACACTACCAGGTCCACCACTAAACCATGTTCCTAAGCACCACATCTATATTTTTGAACACTTCCAGGCACAGTGAATCCACCACTTCCCTGGGCAGTCTGTTCCAGTGCTTGACCTCTGTATATGATCAAATATGTACAATATCTTCCTCATCACTCTGCTCTGATGAGATGATGCATTAAAAAGAGTTTTTAGAGAGTTTTTCTTCCGGTTTAACTAACGCTGCTGGGTCTCTAAAACCCATGGAGTGAGTGCTGTGCTCGGGAGAGGGCACAAAGCAGGAACAGCAGGCAATTATTCCACATGGCTGATCCAATGCACAGGGGCCTTATCCTGCAGGATGTGATGTTACAGCAGCTTCTGCCTGTTTTCCCTGGGCGTTGGCACAAGGGCAATGAGCTACTGGGGAATTTTGGAAACAGGGAAGTCAGCATTAGGATAGGACTCCAGAGATTTTGAGTTTCCCTTCTAGGTCTGCAAAGAATTTTGGTGTGGCCTTGGGCAAGCCATGTAATCAGCATATGCTGGTTAATGAGTGCAGTGCCCTGGCTGTTAAACAGGGATGATATTGTGTCCTTTCTCCCATTCCTGATCTATCCTGTGTGTTTGCACTGCAAGGCTCTGGAAGTGGAGGGTCAGCTCGATGCATGATATCCGGAGCAAAATAACTGAATTCTCTGTGAAGGCCTGCAGGGCTACTATAGGAAAAAGAGTAAAAAATGACTATAAACTACCAGGAGCCAGCCAGCCCTCTTGCTGTATGGCCCCTTGGGACCTGAGTTTTAAATGAAAGCTTCTCAAAGCACCCCGAACAGTGAGTTAAGCTACTTTCTCCATTAACCTTCCCTGCCCATTATTTGTCAGGTTAATTCCTTGGCCTGTGGCCAAATTTGTCATTTCAGCAGGAAAAAAAATACTTTATTACCTACACTTTCAGCTTGTTTATTTTCTGTCAGAGACTTAATTAATGATCTTGCTAAACTGCTCATTTTTGCACAACAAACATACCATGACACAGGTTGATTCAATTTTCCCTGCACAACATCCATATTATTGGATTTCACCAGGAGCCATTTTTGCATCCCTGTGATCCAGAGGAGTGGTGCTGTGAGTGCAGGGAGGATGCTCTGACATTTGGGAATTCATGTGTGGCTTGGAAACCTCCTTCACCTTGTGCAAGGAGCTGGTTTTTCCCTCTCCATTGAGAAGCTTCCCCTGTGGGGTGGTGGGAAACCCCACTGGGAGCGAAGCCATGGGGCTGCTTTGGGATTTGCTTACCGAGAAAAGAGGTGAGGAATCTGAAGTACTTCGGGCATGGCCGGACCACAACTTCTCCCACCTCTGCTTCAGGCCAGCACGTGATGTTGTCCCACTGCCTCCTGCAGCCTGGGGAAAAGAGAAAAGCAGATGGTGGAGCACACACGAGAGGGGCCTGCTGGATGGAGCAGAGCAGCTCTGCACAGTTTTGGGGAGCTCCTCACCCCGGCACAGGCACCTTTTGGAATGAAAAGCACGGAAATCTTTTCTTTAAACATGCGGCTGTCCCTGAAATCCAGCACTGCAATTTTCCAGAAATCACTATGGAAAGAACAGCAGATAAAGTGCAAGAACCAGGCAAATCAGACTTGATAAAGAACAGTGCCTTCTTCTAGATTAAAAAGGCAGAAATGCCTAATTAAATTTTTCTGTCCCTTTCTCTTATCCCCCCCTTTCTTTCTCTTCTTCCTCCAAATTTCTGTCATCCTTTTTTCTTCCCATTGCAATGATTGTGCAGCTCTGCACAGCAGGAAGGGGGCGTGGATGACAATCAATGGATCAGGGGCTAAATCCTTTCACCGGCAGCAGTTTTTCCTCTTAAAAAGGGAGAAGGCGCAGAACAGTGCTGGAGGCTGAGGAGGGACAGTGCTGTGGCCAGGAGATGCTCCCTATGGAACGGTGAGGGAAAGTGGTACACCCCAGGCTGTGCAAGCTAGGAATGAAGGAATAACCAATGCAGGGAGAAAGCAGAGGGTTTTGTCAAAATGAGGCATTTCTGAAGTTTTTCTGGATAGAATTAAAGATTTCATGGGAAAAAAAAAAAAAGGCATGTCCTTTCCACAGGGTTATAATGTTCTGATTTTGCCCTTTTATTTCTCAGAAGGCTTTAATAACACCCCATACATGCAGCACTGTTGAATAATGCAACATTAATACTGAAGCCAAAAGGAGCTGGCAGATTTGACTCAAAAAAAAAAAAAAATCAGACGTTTTTACGTCGATATGTTACCTATTTTAGAGTTCTTTGAAGAATTTTAAAAACAATATTCCCTCCCTGCTTTAAATCTGCAACAGACAGGCACTTCAATTGCTGCCTGGGTTAGATGGATGGGTTGCCAGCAGACCTCCCTTTTCATGCCACCTCTGCTCTCAGTTATTTGTCATACCCCGTTAGACTGCAGCGCTCCCCCAAATGGGACTCGTTAAGGCCAACAGCCCCAACACGAGAGACTGGGATGTGAAGAACAAAGTGCTGAGACAATGTTGAGGAAATACTTCTCACGTGCTGGCACAGGGGACTGTGAAAACCCCTGTCAAGCTGCACTTTTTGGTAATTACACCCTGATGTGAAATTCCTCCTTTAAATCATCTTTTACTACCTGAGTTAAGCAAAGGGCTGGTGTCATCAGCAGCCTGTGCAGAGCGAGGCAGATCTGCCTCAGATCAATAGAGAGCACACAGAAGTGCTTTGAAGCTGAAAAAGAACCCTTAGCTCACTTTCAAAGTGATTTTACAGGTTTTTCCTCCCTTCTTTCATGAACAAACTGAACTTTTCAAATGAAGTCCTGATGCGAGTTTATCAGAGCCTGAAAAATGGAATAACTGATGGTATCTTCTTCATGCATGCTCTCCAGCAGGGTTCATTAAAATTCAGTGTTCAGGGTCCTTATATCAGGTGCCAAGCTCAGTTTCCACAGCCTCAAACTTATCTGCCACCAAACAGCCAGCCGCTCCAAGGGTATTAAGATATTAGAGATTCTGCCTGTGGAAAATAGATGCTTCCATGACGGGATATTTCATGTTTCATAATCTTTTCCTCCATCAGCTGCAATAAATTATAGTGCACCCATTACCTCAGGATAGGTTATAATGCAAAATAAAATACCAGGTGATAGTATCAGATGGCTTTTTAAATGTCCTGAATGATGCACTTTGAGAGTTTTTGTGATCTGTATCTTTTTCTCTGTTGACATTTTTCACCACCACCTGTGATGCATGAAGAAAGCTTCCAGGTGTTCACTTTTGCAACAAAAGCTTTTTTTGATTAGAAGAAAGGGAAGACTGGCCTTGCAAGACACATAAAGTGTGTCTTTACAAATTACTGCCTCTGTAAACACAACTTGTACCTGCCTATTAGCTCTTACAACATCATTCTTCCTTACTGCTGCCCCAGACATGCTGAAAATATTTCTGCAGCTGTCTGGAAGAGTCGAGGTTTTAAAGGTAGAATTCATATTTCTAAAGGTATTGATCTAAAAATTAGATATGTAAACGTAAGGAAGGCAATGGAATCCAGAGTTCTGGCGGATGGTGCCTGTCACCATAGGAGCATAGAATCTTGGAATGGTTTGGGTTGGAATGAACCCTAAAGATCATCTATTTCCAACCTCTGCCATGGGCAGGGACAGCTTCCTGCTCCAAGCCTTGTCAAACCTGGCCTTGGACATTTCCAGGGGTGGGTTTTCTCTGAGCAACCTGTGCCAGGGCCTCACCCCCCTCACAGGGAAGAATTTCCTCCTAACATTTAATCTAAATCTCTCCTCTTTCAGTTTAAAATTATTCACCATTGTCCTACCACCATCTGTTCATGTCAAAAGTCACTTCTTATCTTTCTTTTAAACTCCCCTTAAGTACTGAAAGGGGAGGTGTTCCCTGGAGCTTTCCCTTCTCCAGGCTGAACACCCCCCGCTCTCCCAGCCTGTCTCTACAGCAGAGGTGCTCCAGCCCTCAGAGCATCTTCGTGGCCTCCTCGGGACCTATTCTACAAGGTTTGTGTCTTTCTTGTTCTCATTATCTACAGTTCAGGAAATTGAGTAATTTTTAGTGAGTAGAAGAGGGCTGCATGAATGACTGGAGTTTAAAGAATTGGAACAATGGAAGATTGATACCTGCAAGATGCTTTGCATCTCCAGCCCAACACTGTAATCATTCCATCACGACATCAGGTAAAACTCTGTGCCCTTCCATCCAACCCAGGACATAGAAAACCTTTGTCAAAGAGCCTTCCAGAAAATGCTTTCTTTCCCCCAAACTGATAGACTGGCAAACTGCTGGGATTGGGGGATTGGCAGGCAATATTCAGTCATGTCAGTGTGACAGATCAATACCTAAGAAAACTATTTGAGTTCAGAAACAGCTGCAATGTGCCCTGGAAAAAGGAAATCCCTCTCTTCCCTGTGGCATCACTTGGCCTTTATGGATGCAGAAAAGATGACAAGTTGGCCTTATCACATCATGTTCGGTAATTGGTAAGTGCTCCTCCATTAATTAATTACAACTGTTGCCTTCTACTTTGCGCTCTGTGTCTGTAGGAAGGATGCAAAGGTATTTTCAGTCCATACCCAGTGCAGCAGGTGCAAATGAGCCGAAAATACAGCTCCTCCTCATTCCCATCCAAAGAACTGCTCTGCACATTTGTCACCAAGAAGCCACGGGACACACACTGCCAAGGGCTGTGCTGTGCTTTGGGAAGGATCACAGGTGAGCCTGGAGGAGCAGTATGAAAATAAGTGTGTGGCTTTTCCAAGCACTTACCACATCTCTGGGTATCCAGGTGCAGTCGTTAAATTCTTGTCATTATAAAACTAACCAAATAAATAAATGAAAGAGCTTTTTCCTTTTTAAATTATTTCAACTGTGACTTCCCCATGCTCAACTTTGCCCTGCTCTTCCCTGGCAGATCGGGAAGTGCTCTCTGGAGGCAAACATCCTCTTCTGGAGGGAGGGCTGCAGGGAGAAATCCTTCATGACTCTAAAGGAGCTGCCTTTCAACCTGCCTTTAGACAAGCAGATCAAGCTGCTCATCCCTGCCCTGTAAACCTTGTAATCAGTGCAGCCACCAGTGGCCACCCCTCTCCCTCTGGAAGTGGGCTCCTGAAGCCTTGCTCAAGGAATGGGCTGGAGGCTGTATCCGCACACTGGAGCTCAGATCCCTGTATCCAGCAGCTCAGCCTGGCTCTCTGCAAGCCAAACACCCCCGTGCAAGCCAAGGGCTGCATCAGTCTCAGTGGGCTTTGCAGAGCCCTCCTCTAAGAGGTTCTGGCTCAGGAGAAGTAGCAGGAGACCAGCGACACAGTCCTGGCTGCAGGGGATGAGGAGGCCCCAGCACAACTGCAGAAGGTGGTCACCTTTTCCACTGCCTCTGCGAAAAGTGAATCAGAGCTCACCCCTCATTTCCTCTCCCTTTAAAAGGTTAATAAACAGAAAACAGGTCAATTCTCTCAAGGCACAGTGGTTTGCAGAACTGGCAGACTGGAGCATAAAAACTCATTTATTAGAGTCATATCTACACTTACAGCAAATACACAGCCAGAGCTTATCTAGGAAGCAGCAGAGAATAACTTTCCTTCATGAATAAACATGATTTCCAGAGCTTTGGCACAGCTTTGAGATGGGGCTGGGTTTGGCTGAGGAAAGAAAGGAATGGCAGCACACTGGTGCCAGGCACTCTCTGAACCCAGGTGAGCTCCCAATTCACAAAAAAACCCCTTCAGGATATCCCTCTTTCACTGAGAATCATTAAGGTTGGAAAAGACCTCCGAGGACATCAAGTCCAACCTTCAACCAAATACCACCCACTAAACCCTCACACCAAATTCTCCCTAATGCCTGGGGTCATCCAACTCTCTTCTGAATGACATCCACACACAAGGATTTTGCCCCTGGAATCCACGTTGAGATGCAAAGATGCCCATTTGGTGCCTGGGGTGTCTCAGGAGCTCTCTGATGTGCTGAGGCCTCAGCAGCAGGCCTCAACCAGAGCTGACTTACAGGATGGATCCTGGGCCCTGTGTGTGACTGACACCAGCAGTATTATTTAGCTAAAAATAGATGTCCAAGACCCTTGTGCTAGCTCTTCATAACCTTGTGTAGTTATGTGCAAGAAATGTAGCATTTTAAGAAACTTTCTCAACTGGCATGAATAGAGGCCTGTTTGCCGGGTATTTTAGGGGAAAACCCTCCCAGCCAAGGCCTGGGCTCTGGCCAAGCCCTGGCCCTGGCTGGTTGGGAAGTGTGCCATCAGATCCAGGTGTTTCTGTGCTAAAAATATAATCAAGTCACTTCAACTTGCTGATTTGGGCCTATAAAAGCTGGACCCACTTTCGGAGCGAATCTGGAGACCTCACCTACGAATAGACACATCGCGTGGGATTTTCCCAATTGCCCAGGAAAGGTTCTCCAGATCCTCGCTGCAAAATGGGGCTCCCCAGCGACTGCAGGCTCTGGGTGATGGTAAAATATTGAGGCAGTTGGGGATGTATCTTTCTCAGTCATTATCCTTTCTCTCGTCCAGTAATGATTAGGTGCATTACCTTGTTTATTTTTGCTTGTTGTTAAAGCCAAGCGTGTAGATTTAGTGAATGTATCCGTTTACTTTTATGTTGCCTTAATATTCATAGTAAAATAAGACCATTCGTTCCATTGGTGTCTGTGTTCTTTAAATAGCCCCCTTCAGGACACTCTCCCTGCCTACAGGGACAACGGCAAGGCAAAGCTCAGCTTCGTAGAGCTAGGCTGAGATCTCCCTGGGCACGATCACAGACTGGGGTGCTGCAATAGAAACTCATTTTCACTCCAATTTGATGTCAGCAGGCAGTTTCCAGGCTCTCAGGAGTTAGGACTACAAACAGCTATTGGGTGACATTTATTGTCCCCCTGACAAGTGCAGCCTTGGTGTTCACCCGTGGCTTGCCCAGCTTGGTCTCATTACAACCATCTCATTACAGCCAATTATCATTGCATCAATCTTCCCATCCCAGCTGAGCACTAATCTGTCGCCTGACTGAAGGAAACAGACTCCAAAAGATGGTCCCTGCAACAATCTATAATTCAATTCCATCTAGGTAGCTGGAATTTAATCACAGTGGAGGAAAACCCATCATCAGCCTTGGGTTGCTACTACTGCCATAGACTCCAATGACCTCCCAAATGAGGGATAATTCTCTATTTAAATCTTAAAAGTTGCACATAATAATAAAAAGTACCTTAGATTCTTTTTCTTCCATAAATCTTTTAAATTAAGTGCAATTTGATTTTGCTTCTGAACCCACAGAAATTTTTAGAATTCACAACCTCCTGTGACAAGGCATTGCAGAGTTTAAGTGTCCACTGACAGAAAAATTATATACTTTTCTGAATTCACTTTGAACCTGCTCTTTGCTGGTTTCATTAGGAATTGCTCAGTTCTTTTACAAAGACAGAAATATTCACAGCCTAACCACAACATCCCTTCCCTGGGGAGAAAAACCATAAAATCCTCTTTAATATCCCTCCTCAGGCATCTCTTTTTCAAGCTGAAGTGTCGTAGCCTATTTAGCAGCTTCTAGCATGGAAACAGCTCCCTATCATTTCTCCCTTGTATCTTTTGTGGTTTTAATTCTACCCCATCCTGCTCTGGACTTACAGAACAGGGTTTTAGCCTATTCTTCTGTGACAGATTGGGTTTGACTGGGATTAGCCAGGCTCCAAGCTTTCACTAAATGCATCCTTCCACTCTTGCCTGAAAAAATCACTGTATTCACTGCTGTGCCCTCCTCTCCCCGGTCCCACTCACACTCCAGCATCCTTTGGGCATCTCTCCTCCCCCAGCTCCATCTCATCACCTTTTTATTTGTATCACCACTGACAGTCTGCTCTGAAGCAAACCCATCCCCTCAGAGCTGCCTTTTGAACTTCCCATGGCTTTGCACTTAATTTAGATCGTTTTTGCCTGTTGTGCTGTCTACTGTCCCTCCAGCACTGCATGCAGGATGTGACAGAGAAACCACAGAGCTGAAGGAAAGCCACAGCCCTGCCAGGCCATGTGAACCCTGGCATGGTGGCATTTCCTTCCCACCACTGATGCGCTCTTTGTGCTGCTCTGGTGCTGCTTCACCCATCGCTCACTGAGGGATTTGCAGCTCCAGTTCACCAGGAAAGGGACTTAGGCAATCACAGAAAGCAAAAAGGATCCTCAGATGGAGGGTAAGTGAAAAGAGTTTGCCTTGGACTTTGCCTCAATAACTGTGGCAAGAAAGAAAGACTCTGATTTCATTTTTCCCACTCTGCACAAGCTGGACTTGATGATCTTAAAGGTCTTTTCCAGCCTTAACAATTCCATGATTCTGTCACACGACATCATTACTTGCTATAAAACCTGGTCTGCACTTCTGCAGTGGCTGCCAGTAGAAGCTGTCAAAGCACTCAACAGGAGATATTAAAAGGTAACTTTGTTCCTAAATGTTTGCAGTAATTTGACTCAAAGACACATGAAAAAACCTCACCTTAAAGCCCTCAGACTGAGTCATTCTAAACAGCATGAAAGAAATCACCAGTGTCGGTTGCCAGAGGATGATTTTTAAGCATGAAAATCCTACGAGTTTTTCCATCATCAACATCAATTAGAAAACATTTTAAAAAAAAGTTTATAATATTTCAGCCTTTTTTTAACCAACAAGCTAAATAAGCACTTGACTTTTGTCATCCCTCTAGATCACCCTTTTTATAAATCAAATTTGTGAGCTAAGCCCTCCTGCCTAATTCCAGAACATGTAAACTGAAAGGAAAGGTCCAAGATTTAATGAAGACTTACAAAGTGCATTGCCAAAAACATAACTTAGCTCCTCACCAGCCTCTAAACATCTCTAGTGCTCTGACACAGAGCAGGCTTAACAGATTATTCCAGGGTTTCCTCACTCCTCACTCAAATCCCTCTGCTCTTCCCAGAGTTGTAGAGCACTGGATTTATAGAGAATAGGACTTTGAATTTAGGAACCTGGTCTTCCTAGATGGGTTTTCCCATACTGGCGTCTCCAGACAGCAATCCATAGTGAAGACGACCAGGCTCAACCTCTAGGAATGTTTTTTCCAGCATAACTTATGGTGTGTGCAATATTCCCCAGTGTACTCATCCCAGGTAAAAAGGGTGGATACCACCATGACAGCTCTCTGATACAGTCAACATTAAAAGAAAAACAAAGAGAAAAGATGAGGAAGGAGAGATTTTTTTAACCAGAAATCTGACGGGATGTGAGAGTGAGAAATAAGAGCTGCTGTCGGAAACAAAACCTCTGCATAGATGGATTTAATCTGAGCCATTACTCAGAGCTTTGAAAATGCTTTGAATTTGCTTTCCCCTGGTCTGCAGCGATGGAACTTCCTCCTTATTTCTAAAACCTTTCCATAGCTAAGGCTGTGTGCATTTGTCTGTTACCCCATGTTAAAAAAAAAGGCATCAGAAATTCTGATGGCATTTAAAAGTGTGACACGTTCCCCAAACTAAAATGCCTTTTCCAACACAAGATTTATGTCCACTAAGTGGCTGCTAATCCCGACAAGCATCGAGACAGCTGTTCCCAAGTCAAACAAACACTGCTGCTTGCTAGGAAGCTTCCAGCCAGGACGAGTCAGCAACAGGCAAAACCAAGGCAAAGCCTCCACCCCTCTGGTGTTTTAAGGCAGAAAACAGATGTTGTGATGTCTTATCTCATGATTGTGTCTGCAGAAAGGTGAGGTCAAGGCAAAAATCAGCTCTAAGCTCTACAGGGAGGAATGATGAGGTGGTGTGTGGATCTGTGTTTGAATTTCATCCTGTTGCTGGTGGCTGTCTGCCCTTCAGGTGGTTGGGTGGGCTCAGACCAGCAACTGAGGTACCACTGCCAGAAACACAGAATCAGCAAGGTTGGAAAAGGCCTTTGAGTCCACGAGTTAACCCAGCTCCACCGTGTTCACCACTAAACCTTATCCCCAAAACTCAGCTGGGAATTAGCAAGGCTCACTGGAGAGGAGGTGCTTGGGAAGTGTCCCAGAGAAGATGAGGGAGTGATGAAGGAAAACCATTCTGAGGCACCTGTCCTAACTGAGTATCATGGCCACTGCCCAAGAACTGGGAGAAAAATTCCTGTTAAATAAAAGAGTTTTGGTACTGATCCTAAATGAAAATCTGGGGTTTAAGGTCTTGATGTCTCATGGCTGAATTTTCTGCTGCTGCAGGAGAGGCCACACTGGCAAGGAATGGAGATGCCGTATCTGGAAGTTGCCCAGTGCTGCTGGCCAGAGGAGGAATGAAACCAAGGGGACCTTTGTGTCACCTGGGACAGAGTAATAAGAAAAACATTAACTAAAAATTAAGAAAAGACAACATGGAAAAAAGTCCAGCAGGTGCTCTTGCTTTTAGAGAGGCCATCAAGATCAAATGCATTTTAGGCTGAGCTGAACTATTTCCCAGGCTTCTTTGAGTATCAGGGTTTGGTTTAGCTGGACAGCAGTAATCATTTAATGCCATTCCTGATGTCCCAGGGTAGATGAGATATTTTAAGAGGTTGATGAATATGGCACAAGACTTCTGAGAACTCTACACACTTCTGACAGTACAGAATCACGAATCATTGAGGCTGGGAAAGACCTCTAAGACCACCAAATCCAACCACCAGCCCAGCACCACCACGTCCACCACTGAACCATGTCCTCAAGTGCCATATCCACAGTTTTTCCCCACTCTACTTGGGGCACTCCCTTGAGTTCTTGAGCTGGATCAGCCACGTGGTGCCTGCTGGAGCCATGGAGCTCCTGGGGAGCTGCTGATAACAGGACGGTCCTACAAATCCCACTGACACATCACCTGCCCCAGGAGGGCTTATGCAACTGGAAGGTGAGAATTCACTTGAACTTTTCCAAGCAAGGAACTATTAATTATTTCTTATCTTGCTGCACTATAAACAGATGGTGATGAATAAACAGGCTCCTAATTTAAACTTCATCAATGTTTTTTTCCAGCTTGATTTTTAATTTCCATATGTTCACTGCTTCTCCTCCCATCAAACATGCTTTGACTTCTACAAGGGGGACTGACAAAGACCCCCAAGCTCCAAATTTGGCTTTTCAAGCCAGCTTCTACTCTAGGCCTGTGGAACAGCAAAAGCAATATTCAAAGTTTGAACATCATGGGCCGTTTCCCATCTGGATTTTTTTCCATTTGACAACGGTGATGATGAGCTTGCAAGATTCGTCTCTGTTGCCCACAAGAAGTGTGAGGCATGTGCAAGTTAAGCAGATGTGAACAGGCATTGAGAGGGGGATTGCCACTATTTTTTTTCATGTTTTCCACTTTTCAGACTTTTTTATTGGGTTTCAAATCCTGCATCTAAGAGAGACAGGGCTAGAGAGCAAAGATAAAATGCAATGCTGAAATACTTTAGGTGTCAGGTCAGTGGAAGTTGTCCCTGACCACAGCAGGGGGTGGGAATTAGATGATTTTTAAGGTCTCTTCCAACCCAAGCCATTCCATGGTTCTGTGATTCCATGAAGGCCATGCTTCCTGCACAGCTGTTGCTCTCCAGAGCTGCTCATCCCACCCAAACACAGGTTTATTCCTTATTCAGCTGCCATCCCTAAATGACTCTCCTGCTTCTGAAAGAATATCTGATTGCAGAGCAAATTAATTAGCAATAATGGGATAAACAGATGATAAGCTGAACCAGCCGACCTAGACCTGGTTGATTTTCTTGCCTTTCTAACAAAAAGGAAGAGAGGGTTACCTTTTTAAAAATTTATTATTGTTTTATTTGTGTGCTTCAGTTTAATCAGAACTGTTTGTAAATTGCAGCCATGGAGAAGTGAAGCTTCCTTAAAAACAAACCCCAGAATACTCCTCTGTGCTCTGGGACCATTCCATAAAAAAGGCAAGTGCAAGTCAGCAGGAAGCAGTGCAGTGGTGAGACCTGCCTTGCAGTGAGCCTTTGGGAGCTCAGCCACACTTCACAGAGAGGGATTTGCCTCCATCCGTGAGCCTGGAAAGCAAATCCCGTTATCCTGACCCTTGGGAGAGCTCCCCTACTGCTGCTCAGTGTGTTATCAGCTGAGCAGTCACTGGATTGCACACAGATGTCCTGGCTGAAAAAGCATCTGGAGCAAAATCCTGGTTTTCAGCAGATTGCATTCCTCACTTGTGAAACACAAATCATGGGATAGTTTGGGTTGAAAGGAACCTTTAAAGGTCACCTTGTCCAACCCCCCTGCCATGGGCAGGGAATCTTTCCCTAGACCAGGTTGCTCAGAGCCTCATCCAACCTGGCCTTGGACATTTCCAGGGATGGGGTAGCCACAGCCAGTGTTTCACCACCTTAATTGTAAAAATTTCCCTCCTTACATCTAATCTAAACCCCCTCTCTATTAGCTCGAAATTCTCGACATTTCTCCTTGTTCTATCTCAACAGGCCTTGATAAAACATTTGTCCCCATCTTTCTTACAGGCCCCCTGTAAGTACTGAAAGGCCGCAAAAAGGTCTGCCCATACATTTGTAAAAATAAAGCACAGGACTGAGAATCTCCATTTATTTAAGATCCTAAAACTACCAAGTGCCTTGGAGAACCCCAGGTTGTGGAATCACCTGATTTATTTGTTTTAATTGCAGTGGTGGGAAATGCCACCAGAGAAGCAGCTTTTTACAGCCAGAGAGCTGAACTGATCCTGCACTTGCCCAGGCAGGACTCCCGAAGGCTGCTGAAAATTTGGGATGATCAGGGAACTCTTGGAACGATACAGCTGGAGCCCCAAACCTCACTTGGTGCCAGCTGCTTCAAGGGCACCAACCCTGCAGAAAGCAGCATCAGAGGGCACCTGGTGCTGGAACTGCCCTGAGATGTGCTGAGGGTCTGTCCCAGGTGTTCTGGATGCTTCTGGATGTTCTGGATTTACAGGACTTTAGCTCCTGCCTCTGCCCACCCAGCACAGAATCACTGCTTTTCTCAGGTTGGGAGGGCCCTCTGGAGATCACCAGTCCAGCCCCCCACCAAGGCAGGGTCACCTGGAGCAGGTGGCACAGGAACGTGTGGTGCCTTGTCTCCTGCACCGAGCAGGAAGAATCCTCACTGGCACAGCAACAGGTTTTTCAAAGGATGTTTTAAATAATGCCTCAAATTATATTGTGAGCACTCTATGGGGGACAAAGGGCTGGAAAGATCACCTGACAAATACCTGAGTGAAAGTTTAGCACCCTGAAATGCAGTTCTGCACGTGAATGAACAGATCCATCACTTCTAACGATGGAGCTGGGATTTCTTTTGGCCAAATCCTCTCCAAGCCAGTGAACACCAGGGCAGGGATCATCTGTGAAATGTGGTTCTTTCCTACACACCTGAGCTTTTCACTAAGAATCCCCTCATTTTAAACAAAGATTTTGTCAGCAGGAAAGACAATAGGAATAGGATTCATCACATCCTAAAAGAGCTGCCTACACCTCGCCAGAACACACTGGAGATACCTAAAAGCGAGTGAAAACCCCCCACCAAAAATCACTGCCCATGTGAAACTGGTCTCAGTCTACCTATTCTTGATTTCAATGGTAAAGAATCCACTGCTGTATTGAATCATACGCATCATTTAATGATTTTGCTAGTTGTTTCAGCATGGAGCTAAAAAACACCAGGGCAGAGGAGTGCAAGGCCAGCCCTGCTCACGAAACCCAGCCCAGTGCTGCAACACACAACTGCATCCCACACACCCTCCCAGAAACTGGGCACGCTCTGCCACGAGGTCAATAAAACACTCCTTCCTGCAGACCTCCAGAGAGGCAGTTTGGTGTCCTCTGATGGTTACAGACTTCCTTCAAAGTCCAGACTTTGATCTCCCAGCCGTTCGGTTCTCCTGTGTACACAATGCCAGCTTCAAACGCTTTTCCCTGGGGATTTCTCCCTTGCTGCATCCTCTGTAGCCTTTCCCGTGCTGGCAAACGAACTTCTTATCAGGGGTGGGTGCTTTTTAGTGACCCCTCGGTTACAGAATCACAGCAACATCAAGGTTGGAAGAGAACTTTATAATCATCAAGTTCAACCGTCGACTTCTCCTGAAAGATGGGTAACTTCAGAGATCCTGAATCACACTCCTTACAGGGAATAGAGGGGTCACATGGATCATCTAATTCCAACCTCCTGCCATTGGCAGGGACACCTTCCACTATCCCAGGTTGCTCCAAGCCCAGTCCAACCTGGCCTTGGACACTTGCAGGGATGGGGCAGCCACAGCTTCTCTGGGCAACCTGTGCCAGGGCCTCACCACCCTCACAGGGAAAAATTTCTTACTAATATTTAATCTAAACAGTGGAAATATACCTGCTTTTCCTGAGCCAGTGATCAGCCTCAGCACTACCATCAAGTGTGCTTAATAAGTGACTAATCTATCTGACACATCAAATTACAGCAGTGATTAAGCCCCTCTGATCAATACAATTGATAATGGCTTCTGAACAAAGCTTTCTTTCCAGAATGTACCAAAACAGTGTTTCTTTATTTCCACTCATTTAATTAGAAAGGATAAAAAAATCAGTTGTTAAACCTCAAGTGATTTTCTTTTTGCTGAAAAGGTGTGGAATGTGCAGAAGGCAACACATCTACCTGGCCATAAATCAAGGTTTTACACTGCAGATCACAGGGAGTGTCAATTGCTTTCCATCCTCCTGTTCTGGGGGATGGAAGTGAGTTAAAATTACATTCTTCCTGAGGGTTTTACTAGGGTTTTTCTTTCCAGCAACACTCAGATTAAACAGTCATCACCTTCATACAATCGTATATCATCATCTTCACGAGAGTCCTCTCCCACAAACCTCCTCCCTCACCCCTCAACCGTCAAAGTTCAAAGTTTGATTTTACAGCTCAGCAGCATTTACTGAGTCATGGAGCCCCACTCCAGAAAAACATCTTCTCTGACCTACTTGTGCTCACATGCTGTGCCCTGAACGCTCTAAAGGGGAAACACATCTTGTGTAGGCACTTGGAAATTATCTGCCCACGCCACCTTGAAAGCAGACTTCTCCATACACTGACCCACCCTCAGCCACCCATTTGAGAGCCAACACTTCAGAGATTCTGGTTTCTTCCTCTTGGTCCCAGGGCAGCTGTGAGTCTCCAGATAACAAAGTCAGGCATTGAGCCCTTAAACACCTTCTGATGTTTAGGGGCAAATGGATGCCAATTGCTTTCCACACAGAAAGGGCCCTTGAAATCATCTTCCAACCCCTGCCATGGGCAGGGACACCTGCTACTATCCCAGATTGCTCCAAACCCTGTCAAACCTGGCCTGGGACACTTCCAGGGATGGGGCAGCCACAGCTTCTCTGGGGAACCTGTGCCAGGGCCTCTCCATCCTCACAGGGAAGGATTTCTTCCTAATATCTAATTTAATCTAATCTGCTTTAATCTATCTATCCATCTATCTATCTAATCTCAACCTGCTCGCCTTCAGTTTGAAGCCACTCCCCCTTGTCCTCTCACTCCAGTTCCAGTACTGTCTCCATGGACAAAAACCACTTTACAGTGCTCACAACTGCAATTTCTGAATCAGTTCTGTTTATGAGTAGTGACTGGTGAAAATGTAAACTTATCCCAGCCAAANAGTACTGTCTCCATGGACAAAAACCACTTTACAGTGCTCACAACTGCAATTTCTGAATCAGTTCTGTTTATGAGTAGTGACTGGTGAAAATGTAAACTTATCCCAGCCAAACTTCAGCATCTCATTAAGAAAAAAACCTCTAAAGGATATCTATATCCTTGTTAAGTTTGGGCATTAAGGGTTTGCAACATGGCTCTGTGTGTTTACTTTGGAATTGGAAGAAATTTTTTCAGTGGTTTAATTCAGTTGTTAGAGGAAAAAACAGCTCTTTTGGATTAAACTTTCCTAAAAAAAAAAATCATTTTGAAAAAACAGAAAAAATATTATCACTTTAAGTATTCATTCTTCTACTTTTAATGTACTGTATTTAATTGAATTTCTTTAAATATCCATGAAAACGAAATGAAGCATTTAGTCGGTTTTCAGATGAATGTTTTTATCTACCCTAAGTTTTCCCCTTTACTGGATTCCAGAAGAACATTTCTTCAAACAGCTCCATTTAACTGTGCAGGGACACTTGAAACAGCTTCCAAATCAAAGAAAACCATATCTTAGTAGATAAAAGCAGGGGCCAAAAGCCTGCTGGCATTCAGTGAAGCTCCTCCTGGGATCAGCCTGTCCCAGGATGCTGTTCCATCAGAACAGTGCTTCAGCCTGTGGCCTGGCTGCAAACAAAGCCAAGGGACAGAGGATGAGGAGACATCCTCTTCCACTTTTTCCTCTTTCAGGAGGAGGGATGCAAATATCAAGCAGGATATGCACTTCTCCCCCTCTTTCCCCTGCAGCATGATCCCTTCTTTTTGGATCCTGACGGTCTCACCCTGGTCCCTGCACACCTTTTAATTACAGAACAGGACTGGTAACCTGAGAGAGGCACTCGGAGGGGCAGAGATCAACTGGGTGCCTTAACTTGGGGTCTTGACAGCACTGCTGCAGCACAGGATGGGGTGGGGTGGGGTGGGACAGCACCGAAACCTTCCTCCTTCCCTGATCACTGAAGCAGGGAGTGGGTGGTGGAAGAGACCAGAGACCCTTCCGGGAGGACTGCCCTGTGTGCTCCGTGAACAAGGAGAGGATCTCAGCTGCTTGTCCCAACTCCAGAGGCATTGGAGCACCTCCGCTTCACCACCAGGACAGAAGAAATTTTGGCGTTGTGGTGGGAGGGCAGTTTAACAGAAGAGGAAAGTCACCATGACTTCCCTTGAAGCAATCCAAGGCCTGTGAGAACTTCAGGCTTTCAGATCCCAAGGAAAAAGTGGTTAAGGCACTTCCAGTTCAGAGAGGTGGCTGACTGTGATTAAACCCACTGAGACACCTCAGTGAGGCTTTCCCAGCTGGGAAGGGAACCCTGGAGGGCTGCTGGAACTCTTGGCTGATCGAGCTGCACTTTGGAAGCACCTCTTCCTCCTCCTCCTAAAGAGCTCAGCATCAGCTGCAGGGACTGCCTCGCTCCAGCAGCAGAAGGGCTGGGAAATGGGCTGGGCGAGGCAGAGGAGAGGCTGGGAGAGGGTGTCTGGCTGGCCAGGGAGGGAAGGGAGCGTTCCCATACCTGAGGTCTGGTTGTCCCCGCTCAGCTCTGCCAAGCACTGGCTGCGCTCCTCCTCGATCTCCTGCATGATGCTGCACTCCGGCCGCGTGCTGGATGCCTGCAGGGAGGGCACAGAGGGAGACAGTGAGCAAACCCCATCCTCAGAGAGGCATTCCCAGGGATTCATGGCCTCATGGAGTGACCCGGAGCTCTCCAGGGCCCTGCACTGTGGCGATGTGCACCCAGCCTTATTTTGTGTTCGCTGGAGAGAAGGGAGTGCTGCCTGGAGTCTGCTGAAAAATCCGCATTTCCCTCCATGCTTTCCTTAGGAAAAAAAAAGACCCCACAACCAATTTTTTTTCTGATTATCAGGAGCAATTCTGCTGCTTTATGCTCTGGGAACTCTGCTTGGCTAACCAACACCACCAGCTATCTAGGGCAGGGAGACAGCAGCCTTAATATTCATGCCAGGAGCAGTGGGATCTGTGCTTCATGGTTTATTCCCTCCCTTCTCACAGGGGCTGTCTCCTGGCTCATGCTAATTCAAAGCACAACAAAACTCAAATCAAATAAGAACTAAGTCTCTGATTCAGATTAGGAGATCAAGGAGCTAAAAAGCAGGAAATTCCCGGTGACAAGACTTTTTCCCTCAAGTGGTTTCTCCTCAGTCAGACCTAATTTTACTGTGTTTGTAGTACGACTGTGGCTGTAAATGTAAATGTAAAGGTAATTAATCGTGAACTCCTCATAACGTGGAATTCATGGAGCGCTTCAATCATAAAACGTGCAAATGTTGATTTTTACTCCAAAAAAAGGAACTGGGAGCTCACACATATCTCAGTGTCCCCTTGTCACCAACACACTCTCAACTTGGAGGGGACACCTTGACCACTGCTGTGGCAATTGCACTCAGAAATTGAGGCTGAACCAAACCCCATCCCTTTCAAAGGGACTGGAAAGGGCATTCAACAAGGAGAAACCTGTTCAGAAATCCAGCTGCAAAGAGATGGAGAGAGGGGAATGATGTGAAGAGGGCAGAAGCCCTGGCTTGAGTTTACATTGTCACTGTCAAATATGATGTGGGAAAAAGGAGTGGGGTGAACTTCAGGAACAGATTATGAGGGAACAGGATAAACCTTTGCCTGTAAGAAGTGATTGATTCAGTGTTTCCTCTTGTGGGTTTTGGGAAAAGCATATATTTTCATCAGAAACAGGCAGAGAAAAAGAATTTTAAAAACCAAGATGATTTCCTGTCTTGTTTCAAAATGTGTGAGTTATTGTTTTATCCATATATTTGCCAGCCAAGGTTGTAAGACAGAAGGCCCAGAAATCCTTGGAAGGAGCAGTTGTTTGATGTAAATTGCCCTTTGGATTAAAATTATAAACTAATTTAGCACATTAAATTTACCTCACCATTTCCTATTAACCTATCTTGCTCTCTTCCCTATTTATACCATGCCTGGTTCAGATTCTAATTTCCTTTAGGTTGGGAATGGGCCTTGATTAGTATAAACAATTAGTGTATAAACAATTAGTTATGTCCTTTTCTAGTCAAATTAAAAATACACAAAAAAACAAACACAAGAAGAAAGGGAATCATTTGGAGCTGTCTTCATTCTCAAATGTTTCTTTTTCCCAAAGGGAAACAGATCTTTGGAAATTTCATCTTGGCTCATCTAAAATACCATAGATTCATTCTGTTTTGATTTACAGTGCTTCTTGCCATTTTATTTTAACCTTAAAAAAGCATGAGGGGAAGCGTGAGAGATTTGCAGAACACTTGCTGGAAAAATAAAGATTGAAATGTTTTCAAAACATTCTGACTTTTTCAAAGGAAAGTTTCAACTCTCTGGACTTAAACCATTGCCAAATTCATCTCACATCTATAAATACCTCTAGTTTTTGCTTTATAAATTAATTCATATGACCCTAACTTTGATGAGGGCTGGCAAAGCTCTGTGTACTTGTACAATATATCTTAACTTTTTTATGCAGTAGATTTTTCACCAAGCCCATTAGCAAATACTTCACTGCCACTTTTTCCCTTCACTAAAAATTCATGCCTAAATTGGTTGATTGCATATTTACCTCAGTGGCCCAATATTTACTTTTGAGTAACTCTTCATCACCTTGAAAAAAGAAATGAGGCTCTGCTCTGAAAAGTGGGCTTGTGACTGGCTCAGGTAAACCTGATTATACATATAATTTTTAAAATATCTTTTTTTTTTCCATACAATCCAAGAGAAAATATGTCTATGTTAGGCAAACCACTGGAAAAAGCGTGCCCGGTAGCTAAAATACCAAAATACAGGTGATCTTGGCTTTTGCAGTGCTGGTGTTGACTTGTGAGCTTTGAGGCAAGGTGGATGTTCACAAAAACCCCACGCAGTGCTCCAGGCTTGGGGCAGAGGGGCTGGAGAAGGCCCTGGGTGTGCTGGTGACAGTGGCTGAACAAGTGTCCAGGTGTGCCCAGGTGGGCAAGATGGCCAATGGCACCTGGAGTGGATCAGGAATTGTGTGTCCAGTAGGACCAGGGCAGGGATTGTCCCTTGTGCGGGGCATTGGTGAGGCCACACCTCGAATCCTGGGGTCAGTTTTGGGCCCCTCATGACCAGAAAGACATTGAGGGGCTGGAGCGTGTCCAGAGAAGGAGCTGGGGAAGGTGCTGGAGCAGCAGGAGCAGCTGAGGGAGCGGGGAAAGGGGCTCAGCCTGGAGCAAAGGAGGCTCAGGGGGGCCCTTCTGGCTCTGCACAAGTCCCTGACAGGAGGGGGCAGCCAGGGGGGGTCGGGCTCTGCTTCCAGGGAACAGGGACAGGACAAGGGGAAACGGCCTCAATTTGCACCTCAATTTGCCCCAGGTTTAGTTTGGATATGAGGGAAAATTTCTTTACTCAAAAGGTTACCACTGGAACAGGCTGCCCAGGGCAGTGGTTGAGTCAGCATCCTCTGGAGATACTTCAAAGACCTGTGGATGTGGCACCTGGGGACAGGGGTTAGTGGTGGCCTTGGCAGTGCTGGGGTAATGACTGGGCTCGATGATCTCACAGATCTTTTCCAACCTTAATGATTTTATGATTCTATAAACAAAGAGTGGGATGCATCTCAACTCCTCTGCCAGTGAGACACATCATCCTTAACTTCAGCTGAGTCAAAGCTCTATGTTTAGTCTGAACTCATTTTTTACCATTCCTTGCAGTCCACAGAGAGCAAGCAAAGACCAGCTCTGAAGGCTTTCATCCTGCTCTGCTGACTGTGGTTGGACAGCTTCAAACTTAAATACCCACCACTAAGCTGGAGGAGGTCAGTGATGTGTGAATTTAATGTCCACAGACCTTTAACTGAATCAAGGTCAACAAACAGATTCACACTGGAGGACTTCGAGTTTATGGCTCATTTTGCACATTAACTAAACAAGTAAATAAATAACCCAGTCACTCCTTCTACCTCCTTAGTGATAACAGCAATAACCCTCACATGTCACAGCTGTCATTGACACAGGCTAACAAAGGCAGAGGGAATAAAAAATAATATAAAAATATCGCACTTTGGGGCATCATTTGGAAACAGAAAGTGGAGCTTTTTTGTGTTGGTGGGTCATCAGTGCATCTGGTGAGCAAAGCAACAAGTTCAGCTACCTTAATTCCCTCACAGATGACAAAATGCTCATGGCTGGAAAGAGCCTTCAAGAGCTGCAAGTCCTGCCTGTCAAAAGGGATGAGGGGCTAAAGAACTCTCCTTCCTTGGTCTACTCCTCTTAGAAAAGTTGACTTTATAGACAGCTTGGTACAAACTCACTTTACTACTTCTCCATCTCCCTTTTTTTTTTTTGGCCGTGTTGTTTGTTTGTTTGGATTTTTCCTATGGAAAAGGCAGAGACTTTGGGCTTTGGCATCTTTCACTGCAATGGGCAACTGGCCACGCAGACAAAGGGCTGAGGAGCACATGAATTCACATTTCCCATCCAAAAAGTAAATAAAAAGCAAAAGCGTGACAAGCTCTGGTTAACTCACACCAGATAGTGAGTAGAAATCCAGTTTCTTGGGAATATCCATTATGGGTGAAGCTGAAACTTGGTAACCTCCCCCACTAATTCCTCCTGGCCCAAGACACCATGTCAAAGGTCTGGTGGGTTTGTCAGGGGTTTGTTTTTTTTTTGTGTGGTCTTCCTGCTCTCACACTGATCCTTGAGCAGAAAGATGGAGTGTTTTCCTGGATGTGATTTCTTGCAGCTCTGAATTCTGCAGCTGCTCTCGCATGGAGCCATAACCAAAGTCTGTATTAATGAGAGTTTTCCCTCCTGACGGATCCCAGGAATTGTTAGAGGATTACCGTGCAGTCTGCTGCTGCAAGTAAAGCCTTTGTGTACACTCTTTAATTAAATACAATTCAAAGGGTTGTTACAGACTGAAGGAGCTGCAGAAATGTTCGGTCTCATCTCTGATGTCTGCCAGCAGCAGGGCCAGAACATCCACGGGACACACAAAAACTCCCCAAAGACAGGTGGGATTCCCAGCAGAGCCACAAAAGAAGTGATGTGAGCCTCAATATGTCCCTTTCTCCTGACCCCAGAGTGTTCCTGGAGCTCACTGTATGGAGACTCCAGCAGAAATGAGGACTAGGGCAACCAGTGATAGCAGGATTTGGAGTCAAACTAGGAAGGAGTAGAACTGGAAAGCTTTCAGATGGTGAAATCTCATCCCTCGCCCATTTCTGTTCAGCTCCCAGAACCTCCACAGTAGAGGTAGACATGGATTCACTTCTCATTATCTGAATGACAATTTCTTATTCCCAGCTTCTGTGAAAACAGTAATGGAACAAGACCAGAACACCAGGTGCTCTCCTAGAGTTTCTGTAACTTGACTTCAGTCACTGCTCGAGGTGGAGATAAAGTTTCTTAACCCTTTCTCATGTGAACTACAAAGGGAATGGAAGATTTTAGCAGTCAGGTCTTATTTCAAGCATCAGAAGCACAACCTGAAGGAGCTACTTCTGGCTTTCACCCACACTCATTATTTGTAGGAGCACAGGACTGAAGGAGCTTCTCACACAACAATCCTGGATTTTATTTCTTCCATAACTTCATTCAGCTCTGTCTTAAAGCTAGATTTTCAGATTCTTTTCAGTCTCTTCCTTTTAAACATCCTCAGGAAAATACAGCTTTATTGCTAAAACCCTCCGAGTGAGCCAAAAAAATACTGTGTAAAAGTACAAGAATGAACAAAGGAAGGCACCAACTCAGGATTTTTATCTATAGTGACAAGTGACACAATTTCCAACAACAAGACTGTCAAAAGCTGCAAAAGCTCTGGTGGTCTTGGAAAAATACAAAAAAAAAAAAAAAAGGAGTATTTATGGAGCATTATAATTATTTGCTGTCCTGAAGAACCTTTGTCTAAGAACCCAAAACCATATGACAAATATGTCACGACAACGTGGGGAAGTAAATCTTAGATATCAGTAATACAGACATAGACTGGAAGATAAATCCAAGTTTAAAACATCCCAAACCTCCTGTGCGCCCCTTGTGGGACCAGTACAGGAGGATTTTCAGACTCTGATTTTTAAACTGAGGGAAGTTGTGCTCTCCTGTGACCTCTCTTCTGTTGTCAATAAACTGCTCTGTGAACAGCCATCAGTGGGGGATCAGGGATCACGGGTAGCAGCGTGTGTCCCTGGGAGACTTTTCCAGATAAAAGAGGTCCAGGCAAATGCCCAACTATCCTGACTCCCACTTGGCTGTTCAAACCACTCCATTTTATGCTCCTGCCAAACATAATCCTGCCAATGACAGATCCATCATTGGACGAGAAAAGCAGATGTCTTTTTCCAGCTCATCCAAGCAGGCCCTGTCAAACAAAGGCAACTTGGCCAAATCAATCCAGCAGCTTGGAGGCTTCATTTAGTCTGATTGTCCCATTTCTGTGGGAGGGGTTGGAAGATCAAGGAAAGGAGGGTTCTGCAAAGGGCCTGGAGAACCAGAGGGAAAGGGAAGCTGAGCAGCTGTGTGCCTTAACTCCTTAGGGACGAGCCTGCATGTGCCTCTCCAGGAAAACAGAGCTGAATTAGGGTTTTAAGGAAGAAGAGACACCCTGGAACTGGGATAATGACACACAGCAACTAAAAGAGAGGCAGCACTGGAGTAAATTCCCACCAGTTAGTAGCACACAGCTTTTATAGCTGTTTGAAAGCATATTTTTCTCCTTGCCTTAAATTATCAGCTGGAGTAGCTCAGTATGAATTTCCTCTCCAGGAAGCTCAGACTGAGGATTTGAATTCAGGCTGTTGCAGAAAAAGAGGGATGCTGCAACACTGAGATCGGCAGTGCTTAGATCTGCAACACAGAGTACAGAGCAAAGTGCTACAGTGTCCCTCACACAGTTGAGGAAAAATACAAGAAGAACAACAGTGATTATCCCAAAAGAATACAGGGACAGCAAAGGAGGGAAAGAAGTGGACTCCACCACCTGACTTCTCTAGAAATTGAAGCAAAATAACTTGCAGTTTTCCCTGAACTACTGATCATGGACTGCTTTTCATTTCCTTTTACATTTGGGTCTAAGAAGCCCGGCTCAGGAAAAGTCTGTTCTTTTTTCAAAAAACTGTTCCAAAATTTACCTACTTATCTCTTTAAACCTCTGGATGGAATTCACCTCCAAAGCATCTGCTCAGTCAATTACAGCAACAGCAGAAATACAAAGGAAATGCAGATCCAGACCTGCCTGACCCCCAGGACTCAGGAACACAATTTGGGGATTCATGGGCAAAAATTAGGTGTCTGTCATGTAAACATCTACATCTGCTACTTCACACTGATTGTCTTTCCTCACCTGAAGAGAGAAGGAGGAACTTTCAGGGCATGAGTCACTCCAAACTAAAGGAACTGTCTGAAATAGGTAAGAGGAAACTTGCCCTCTACTGCTTCACTCAGCCTGAGGCAGCTGGCTGAGGGGTGGATGTCTACACTGCAAATATCTAAAGTCAAATGAGACAAAACCCAGAGACCTGGGCTCATCTACACAGAACGATTCCTTTCCAGAGAGCCCCAGTGTACTCCAAGAGCAGATGGGAGATGGTGCCTGACAGGATCCCCACAGAGAAGTTGAGTGAAAAATTAGTGAGTGCTCTAATTTGTTCACAGGTTGGCTTTTATATCAACTTTGACAAGCTGCTGCTCAGAAAAGGTCCTTGGCTTCAGCAGAGTGTGCAGGCAACCTATTAGTACTGTCCTGAATTGCTGCTCATCTATTGAGTCATCTCCTGAGTAGCCATCTCTTGACTGCTGTGCACAGGAAAAATGGTCCCTAATTCAGCTGCAGGCTCAGAAGGGATTATGAACCCTCAGATCCTAATTCCTGACAAAGTCTCCATCTATCCAGCTCTGATTCTTTCCCTGGACAACCGCAGAGTGCCCCCACCCAGTCCTGCCTGCTCTCCACTGCATCTCCAGTTCACTCCACCTGTGGCACCAGGGCCTTATTTTCCTCCTGAAACCAGCCCAGATGTCACCATCCAGCAATGCCACAACGTTGTGATTTGGAGTGAACTCAGATCTGCACGGATGGCCCCAGAAAGCTCAAGGCTTTTTGTGTGGGGTGTATGGCAGAGGGAGATCCCAAATCCAGGGGTGTGGAGCCTGGCAGGTGGAGCAGCATCCTGAGGAATCCATGAGCAGGTAAGTGGGAGTTCAGTGCTGAGCCTGTCACAAAATTAGAGCTTGATGGAAATAACAGTGAAGTCCCTGAGGTTCCTCCCTCACCCTTCACATTCCCAATCATTCCCTAGACCTCTCCTGCTGCCTGGGATTTGTGTACACACGTCACGGACACAAAACCTTTGGAAAACAGGACCCCCAGGCCTTGTGCAAGGCTGGATATTGGATATTATTTATAACCAGGGAGATGGATAAACAAACGGGTGTTCTCCAGTTCTCAGAAGCACTGCAGTGGTTTGGTTTGAGGAACAACTGTTTTGGTTAACAACATGGGCAGCTCCTTTTAACTTTTAGGGGAACTGAAAGCCCTGAGAGTGTCTAGAAATCCAGTGTAAATCCAGCGGAAACCCAGTGCTACAACTCCATCAGGGAAGCGAGGGCTGGAGTGACAGACACCACACTCAGCATTCCTGCTGGAACCCCTCAGAGATGCACCAGCTTCACCTGGAGCTCTGGGGCTGTCTGGAGAGGAGGAAATTCCCATGCACAGCTCCTCCCTGTTTGGTTTTTTTTCATGCACTCAGGGAGGGACTCTGAACAGCAAAGGGAAATGTTACAGAACAGGTTTAAACTGAAAGAGAGCAGGTCTAGATTGGATATTAGGAAGAAATTGTTCACTGGTGAGGCACTGGTACAGGTTGCCCAGGGAGTTTGCGGCTGACACATCCCTGGGTGTCTTCAAGGCCAGGTTGGATGGGGTTTGGAGCAGCCTGGGATAGTGGAAGGTCTCGTGTCAGCATCACATCCCAAAGAGCAACCAGGAGGAGATAAAGGAACAAGAAATACAGAAAAGAAGAAAAGAGGCATCCATAAAAGAATCCTTTCTATGGTCTATGTCTTCCAGCAGTCACCACAGTGCCCTTCTATAACACAGTTGGGGAGATAAGGTTTTAACCTTCCTGGCTTCAATAGTTCAACATCTTTTATTAAACCAACCTAAGGAAAATTCCAGGATGATTTTACTATTCATACATCACTTCCATTCTAAAAAAGTGGCCCTAACAGGGCTTGTTTGTGGCACTATTCAAAGCTTTCTATGAAAATCCAGGTATGTGCCTGGAACAATCCATGAACACATTTCATTTCAAAGAATTCACTTTCAAAGGCTGCTTCCCTACAAAGGGGAGTGCAAAAAATACAAAGAGATTGGCAGAAGATGGGTTTGGTTCATTCAGAAATGAGGAAAAAAGGAATCTTCCCTCTTTCAAGTGGAGCAGAAGTGGTTCAGTCTAGGCTCTGGGTGAGTACATTAGTCAGGGATTTCTAAAGCATTTTTACCAGAGCTTTCTACGGAATGGTTCTTCACAGATGGTCTGAAGCATCCAGGTGTGTCTTCCAGGAAGAATGACATGCTGGGATGAGCTCCCTAGCTCTGAACAAAGGAAGAAGTCATTGTTCTTAATAATGAGGGTGTCAAGAGTACCCCAGCGGTTTGGAGCCACTCCAAGCACAAAGAGCTGCCTTCTCTGACAGAAACCAGGACAAAGCCAACCTGTCCTCCTTTGGCTGAGAAGGGAAGGAGGCAAAAGGACAAGACATTTGCAAAAACGTGTGAAGCAGAGCAAGGTTAGGACAAACACAGGAAGCCTTGCTGCCATGGAGAACTAAGATTCACAAAAATGAGGAAAACCATGCAAAAGCAACTGAAGAGATCCTGACCTAAGACAGCACAGGTTGGACAGTGTCAGAGCTGACTCAGAAGAACAAAACATGCTGTAAAACACTGATTGTCCAGAGCTCTCCTAGAGGAAAGCTTATTTAAGTTTGCAAGGTTTAGATTAAGACATTTTTGAAAGCCCCGTGGCCAGTGCACGTAGAGAACATTTTATATCTGAGCAACTGATGCAGAGGGACATTCTCATCAGGACTTAGCAGACTGACTACAGGTTTTAGGAGGAATTTAACAATCCTGGAGGAGTAAACATTCCTGAACTCAGTAAACAAGGGTGAGAACTGTGAGCACTCCCCCCGCACAGTTCTGTGTGGAGGGTCAGTATGAAAACACGGGAATAATTCAAAACGTGGATCCACTCCCCCTGCCTGAAATGGGAGTTGAAGCTACAGGAGGAACGGGTTGTAACACGAGCTAAAGAGCCTTAGACACACAGGAGAATTTAACAAATAGGACATGACACACGCTCGCCCACGCTGTCTAAACCAGGCGTGCACGCAGCGCTTCCGCCCCAGGAGAACACTGACGTCCTCCCCGGAGCCTGAGGGCCACCTCTAATTCTTCCGACAGCTCCAACCACCTTCCTCACCACAGTGCTCAGGGAAGATCCCAGAATGCTCTGACAGGGCTGCATCCCAACTATGGGCACTTCTGAGTGCCAAGTGGAACAGATGATCCCACTGAAGTGTCAGGTGCTGGAATTATCTGTGTTACGAACCTAAACAACCCACCAGCAACTTCCACACTCTGAACACAGGATCATGGAATGGTTTGGGTTGGAGGGGACCTTAAAGATCACCCAGTTCCAGCCCTTGCCATGGCAGGGACACCTTCCACTATCCCAGGTGACTCCAAGCCCCGTCCAACCTGGCCTTGGACACTTCCAGGGATGGGACATGGTGAGGCTTGACCAGGAAAGATTTTATCCTTGGCTTTAAGGAAGCAAGGATCAAACCCTCTTGCTTCACCACCCCAGCCTGGCTGTTGGGTAAGAGTTTTGCTTCCCATCCATCCCTGAACAAAATCAACTTGCAACTTCCTTCCACTGTGCAACCAGGTTGTGGTGAACCAGATGTTCAGGCAGATAATTAATTCTACTTTTTTCCACTGGGCATTTTCTTTTGTCATTCCTCACCTGCTAACAACACAGATAACAACAAAGATGGGGGAAAAAGATTAGAGGGAAGAGGCTTCTGCTTTGTCTGTTTGAAAGGGAAAATATAAATGAGTTCAAACGACACAGAAACCGAATGTTTTGATGGCAAAACAAAATCTTAGTGGTACCGCATCACTGGATCTCTCTCAGGTGATGCCACTGGCTGTAGATCTCAGAATGTTTTACAAAGGTAGCATCTTCTAGTATCTTTTGACAAATGGAGAATCCAAGATGAAGAAACCCACATAAAACCAACCAAAAAACAACCCCAAACCACCAAAAGAACCCAAGAAAACTCCAACCCACAAAAAAGCCCTAAAGCAAATGACGAAACAACACAACAAAACCGTCAGGTTGGTCTGTCTGCCTCCAAGGACTCCCTCTTTATAGCAAAGATAGACAAAAGTAGTAATAAAATATCCTAAATACTTCACATCTCTGTTACTGGCCTTTGTAGGTCTCTAAAAGACTTTTCCATGTGCCAGTGTACACTGATGTCCACATCTGTCAGAGATATGAAATATTTAAATGTTCTCTCAAAATACCCTGGTCTGCCAGCAAAGAGCCAACTGAGAAAAGCAGAATTTGTATAGAAAAAAAAGAGTGGGAAAGAAAGGAGCTGGGCCATTGTTCCATGGGACCAAGAGAAAAGACTTCAAATCTCACTTTAGGAATATTGGATATGAGGAAAATTATGGATTAGGCAATTAAGAAGGTAAAACCTGAGGTGGGCATTACTGATCAGGACACTTGGACAGAGGAGCTGATGGATCTGGAAAGAAAACAATGTTTAGAGCAGCAGAAGGAGCAGAAAACCTCTGAGCATTGCTAGAAGTCTCACCCTGGCTGTCAGGATCAACTCAGCTGAGCAGAAAAATGCCTTTGAGCAACATGAATCAAAAGAGAACAACAGGAAAAGAAACCAAGCAAGATTACCATGCAAAGAGCTGAAATTCAAGACAAAGCTAAATATAGCCCCCCAAAAAGGAGAAGTCACATGTAGCCCCACCCCCAGCTTCTGTTCACTGGCTTCTCCAAAGAATTGGAGGCAAAAATATCATTTTACTAATACAAACTGGAACAGTTACACACGAAAATGATTTAGTTGGATAATTGAGAACAACACCAGGGCTGGGTGTGAAGGCAAATGGGGGTATGGAAGCTGTCATGTGTGAGGTGAAAGCCGCTCAGAAGGCAACAACGTGCTCAGATGGGATGGTGGGAGTGGTACCATCTGGCTGGAAGTCAACAAAAGTAAAGCTTTTTTATATGCATGAAAGAGGAGAGGGAAAAGAGATCCAGACAGCTCTCAGCAGGTTTATCTGAGCACAAAAGTACACAGGACTTTTGGACACCCCTTGAAGGAAAGAGTGATGGAAAGTGGCAGCAAATAGAGGTGGGCTCAAAATACAAAATGTGGTTTACTGAAAGTAAATCATGGCAATATAACTGATAGGGGTTTTTTAATAAGGTAGCTGTTGTTTGGTTTGGGGCTTTTTGTAGGGGGGAGAGATGAAAAGCAGTGGATCTAAATTTACCTAACCTCAGTAAATAGTCTGATTCTGTGCTGAAAGGAATGACTGCCACAACAGTGGATGCAAGGATTAACACAACTGGAAGAAAACTAAAGGAGGTTGCCCAGAGAAGCTGTGGCTGCCCCATCTCTGGAAGTGTCCAGGGTCTGGCTGGACAGGGCTTTGGAGCAACCTGGGATAGTGGAAGGTGTCCCTGCCCGTGGCAGGGGGTGGGATCAAGATGAGCATTTTCTTTATCCCTCATGTGCCTGCAAAAGGCCAATGCAGATCTGCCTACAACGAGAGATGGGGAAAACATCCTTAAACAGAGACAGAGAGGGATAATTTAAAGGATTATAATGCTGTCTGCAGAGACCCTTAATCAGCCCCTTACACCCACCTCCTCCTTGCTTTAGCAGCCCTTACCTGCCTGGCACCTTTCCATCATGAGCTGGATCTTTCCTGGCTCTACCCCAGCATCCCTTGATGCTGCTATGCTTGGTCACATCAAATCAAGACACCAATAACACTTGACAGCTCCTCCAGAAACTGCAGCCCTGCAGCTTAGCTACAATTTCCTGACTGGAAAGAGAAGGGGCAAAAAAAAAAAAAAATTGAAAAAGAGAGAGAGGAAAAAAAGAAGATAGCAACTAAATTTAACTTTGGTTCTGGGGAAGAAAGTATGAAATTTTGCTGACTCTCCAAAACTCCTGCAAGTGTGTAAAATCAATTAGCTGAGAGACAGGCAGCAGCAAGCTGAGCAGCAAGAATATCAGTGAAGAGTGCAGGGAACATCTCCTTGCACAGCATTCACCTCCAGAAGGCTGAGAGAGGGCAGGACAGGAAAACTGCTGAGAAGAAACCAGCCCTACCTGCTTATTTATGCTCTGTCTTGTGTGCCTTTCAAACCCTGACTGCAATCTGGGATAACAGGAGCGGGGGCTCTCAGGTGTCCCGGGATCTCAGTTCTCACATGACTTTCTGAAGTGGGGTGATTTCAGGCTGACGCTCAGCTCCTCTGTGCATGCATAAAAAACTCACAGCCCTGCACAAAGTCTGTAAGAAGAGTGGTCATTTTTGCTAATACGGCCTAGGAAGTTAGTGACACTCTCTCAGTGGTCCTGAGAAATGATTCCTGGCTTTGACAAAACAGTTCTGAGACAGCCAGATGCTCTGGGCAGCTGAATGCAAGAGGCTGAGCCCCAGAAAAAGCTCAATCCTGTGTTAGTGACAAAGGTATTGTCCCTCCATAAACACAACCACGGCCTGATTAGCCAATTCTCCCCACTTCCAAACTGCTGGAAGTTCATCCAACATAACAGCAAAGTCTCCCAGGTGTGAGTTATCCCCTGTTAGTGTTTTAACAACCCTTCCAGCAGTAAATCTGGCCAAAGGATCACCCCAGCACTGCCCAAGGAAACACTGCAGCAGGGGCATCGTGGTGAGCACAGAACAGGCAGCATCTGGTGCTGTCTGATCACTGAATTACAGAAAAGTTGGCTGGAAGGGATCTCTGGAGGGCGGGCCCAGCCTTCAGCTTGAAGCTGGACTTGCACCAGTATTACTCCTGCTCACACACAGATTTCTCCACCCTGAAGTCTTCAAATCTTCCAAGCATGGAGACTGTACAACCTTTGTGTGACTGTTTTGCTTCACAACCCTTGTGGTGCAGAGCACTGTATCATCTGCAACTGCTCCTCAAGCACCTTCTGACTACAGCCTTGTGTAGGACACAACTTGAGGTCACAGAGGAGCCACATCACCCCCTTTTTGCACAGCAAACACTCAGGTGTTCACTTTTTCCCCTTTTTAAATAATAACCATGAGATTTGCACTGGGAGGTGGCAGTCTGTGTGCAGGGTAAATTGTAACACAAAATTCAGTCACAGAGATCCCCACTGACTTGGAAGTAGGCAGGATTTCACTTGGTTTCCTGGTGGCTTGCACAATATACACCCTGCCTCACCACTGAGAGTGGCATTACAGGAATGATTAAAGGTCTGGAAAGCCTGCTAGGATAAAAAATAATAATATAAAGCAAATTTTAAAAAATCCCAGCTAAACTTAAGAGAGAGAGGAAGCAAACGTGTAACCAATCACAACCAGCAAGTGCCTAAACCATAAGAAGATTTCCTCCCAGGGATATCTGTTTAATGTGGAAAAAAAGGCTTAACAAATTCCAGTGGCTGAAGTCTCTAATGAGACAAATGAGGATTAGAAGCAAAGCACTGCTTGGGGATGGTTTAACACTGCCTGGCAGGACTTGCCAGAAGAGCCTTTCCAGAGTGTCTCTCCCAAAACATTTGGGTCTGTTTGCACTGCAGGTCCAAGGAAGAAACTGATGTTTGGACCCACGCAGATGGTCCAACTAAATTTCACAGGGCCAAACAGATGAGCTCCAGAGGTCTCTTCCAACCTCAGCTGACCAATGATTCCACATGAAAATCGGGTTGAATTTGCCAAGGGAGAAGGGAAAAGGTGCAGTTCTTGGGGTTGATAAGTAAGAAGTCTCCGTAATGGTTTCTACAAGCTTTTGTCCCATCTTTTTTCAAGTGTCCCCAGTGACAGAGACTCCACAGTGTCCTTGCAGGTCCTGACCAATTCCTGGGCTTCTCTCTGCTGACCATCAAAAAGATTCGGTCCATGTTTTGAAACTCTAAATTTCTGTGGCTGCAATTTAAGGCTCAGATTTGTAGTTCTACCCGGACTGGTTATGAAGATTTTTTTCCTCCTGCTTTTTATTTGCAGTAGTTTTATCACATACTTAAAGACAACTTGTGATTTGTCCCTTCAGTATTTTATTTGTTGGAATAAACATCCCCAGTCCTTTCAATTTTCTCTGCCACAGCATTTCTCAGACCTTTTATCATTCTTCTAGCCCTGCCTGGACTCCAGCTTCTTCAAGTGTTTTCAACACAGACACACATGGTCCAGTTAAAAGCCTGTCAGGGATCATTTGCCTCTTTTCCTTTAACCAAAACAAAAGTTTAGTCCCAGTTTATTGTTTATCTTATTTACAGCCTAACATAGCCAACAGCCAAATGTAAGAGGGGTTGTCTGTATCAGTTCAGCCTCTCCTTGACACCCTTGACGTGCAAATGACCTAAAACGGGCAAAAAAACCTGACAAATTCTGATTTTGCATGTGGAGAAGTGCATAAAGGTGAGGAGCACAAAAAGTTCTGTTGGGATCAAAAACCAAGGGTAACTCTTCCAGGTCCTCTATCTAAGTCTTAGTAACATAGTCACTTTTCAGCAAATTAAAATATGAGTGCACCAGATGAACTTTGTGCTGCAGAGCCACAGCTGAACAGAGAAAATGAACTGCAAGGGATAACATCATCCCCCAGGAGAAGCAGGAAAGCTCCCAGAAAAGGGCATCCCCCTCCATCCCCTCCAGCTCCAAGTGACACAACATATTTCAAAAGCTTTTGGATAGATATTCATGTTGAAATAGAAGGGTAAAAACACAGCCTTGCCCTGCAAAATCAACACCAAACGATAAAAAAAGGAGAGATTCTTAAAAAAACCTCAGAATTTCCTCATTTCAGTTCCTGTCCATCCATGCAGCCCAGCAGCTCACACGCACACAGGTGAACCTCACTGAGGACTACCCGGTCCCACAGCACCCCTGGGACTTTCCTGAATAAATATCAGGACTGCGCTGTCCTCAAACATCACAGTGTGGTGTCTTGCCTGGTACTCGAACAGCAAAAAGACCTCTGCCTGCAATTCCCAGCCAGCAGCAGTGTCCTGCTGGGATATTAATTCAGGACGCAACTGGAAATAAGATGACACCTGCTAAGCCACACAGTGGGTGACTAAAAATGGGTGCAGCCAAGTTTACCTGTCCACGAAGGATAAATCTCATGGCTTCACCACATTCTGGATTGGGATATGGTTTAGTGGTGGGCTTGGCAGTGCTGGACTTGATGATCGTTGAGGTCTTTTCCAACCTAAGCATTCCTATGATTCTGTGTATGCAGAGGTGAAACTGCAGAAGCAGATTTAAAACTCCTTTAAAAGTCCTTCTTCAATAGCTTGAGCTGCCACCAAAGTTTCCAGTTACAAAATGCCTTGGAGGAAATAACCACAAAACCTATCCTAAAGCAATTAAAGTGCATCAGTAAAGACTAAAAATAATAACAATTAAAAAATCCAGTCCCTCTTCCCTCCTTATCTTGAACAGAGTTTTCTCAGCCACATTACACACTCCTGGAAATCCCAGATTTCCCACAGAAGGCATTCACCACAGTAACATTTCAGGCATGGACAGGCAACAAACACAGTCCAAGAAGTTTCTAAAAACATTAACTGACAAAATCCAGCCAAGTTCTTAAGCTTGCCATCCACGTCCCATGAATAGGAATATGTTTTATAAACACAGAATATCTCTAGAAATAATGATACAAGCAGGAGATCCCCGTTTGCATGTGTTCTGCTGACTGAAAGCTGAGTTTAATACATAGTGCGTTTTGTTTTCTTCTCTGGTATTGTTAATTGTACTAACTGTAAAATTGTTAATGAAGCAGCACTTCAATTGTTCAGAACAAAGCTAGAACTATCCCCCCATGAAATGGAAGAGGTTCCCCTCTCAGGTCCTCTCTGTGAACTGTGGGAAATTTCCCTGCTCTGATTAGAGTGTTTATTAAAGTTGGGGCTTGAGTAAACAATTATTGTAGGAAATTGATCACTGCACTTACATGCCCCGCTCTGGTGATCCTCTGCACCTTTCCAGGGAACACTATCGGAATGAAGTCATTAAGGTGATATTACCCTTTCCCACCTCCAGCTTGCCATCCCTGTTGTCCAGAAAGCAACACCAGCATGTCGTAGTAGCCTGTTAAAATATCCCTATTGCCCTCCAAATGATGTTTCTGTAATAAAACCCATCTTCTTGTCGTGATCTCTGCATCCTGACACAAAATCTCCTCCTTTGGATGGCCAGGCACCAATGTGATGATGCGGGACCTCCTTCACCATTCACCCCTGGTTGTCCTACTCATAAAATCATGGAACGGTTTGGGTTGGAAGGGACCTTAAAGCTCCTGTCATTCCACCCCCTGCCTTGTGCAGGGACGCCTTGCACCAGACCAGGCTGCTCAGAGCCCGGGCTGCTCTTTGCACACAGCTCATGGTTCTTGTGGAAGGAAGGACCAGCCCACCAAAGGCAAAGTGATGATCCAAAGCCAAGCAAGGTTTCCCAATGCAAATGATTAACTTCATCCCAGTTCAACTATGAATTAACAGGGGGGAGTCGGAAGTGAAAATAAATAAGTAAACCAACAACCCAGTGTTTACTAAACTAAGACAAATATAGATGAAGAAACACAAACAAAGTATCATGAAGTTATATGAGAAGCTGAGAACATCGGGAAAACTTCTCAGCTGGTAAAAATAAGAGATTAAGGAGAAGTTAATATTTTTAGTTTGTTTTTTTAAAAATTTGGTTGGTTTTGAGTTTTGTTTCCTTGGAGGTTTTTTGGTTTTTGTTTTTTTGTTTGGTTGTTGGGGTTTTATTTTAAACAAAAACATTACAACAAACAAAGTTTCACAGACTGTACATTCCAGTAGAGGAAAGTTCAGCATGTAATTTTGATCTGTATTTGGAAAGCAGCAAGGCAACATGCATGGCCCTGGTGATGATGAAAAAGCTTTTTCCAGTTCATCAGTAAAAAAAGGCAGATGTTAAACAGCATCTACGAGATATAAACATTTAAAATTAGCAGGCCTGGATCAGTTGCACCTAAGAACATTTATAAAAGCTGAGAAGAGCTTGCTTGAACATAGCCAAACGCAAAACCTGGACTTGAGAAAGAACAGACTCGGCACAGACCCCCATTATGGCAGCCTGGATTTTGGAAAAGAAGTGACATGGCAGAGAATTTGGGGATTAAAAGAGGTGAATAATTCCACATGAACAACCAGGACGTGCTGCTGGGAAAAGGCAAACACAAGTGTTTGTTGGACAAACTGAGCACCAAGGAAGAACAAGAAGAAAATTCTCCGTTTTCTACACGGCACTGGGAAGATCTGTCCCGTGACACGTCAAGAGTGTTTAAAGGCCAATAAAGACCAAAGGAGGGTGTGGAAAGGAAGCATAAAAGGAAGTAGAGGAGCTCTGCATCCTCCTGGGTGCCCTCACTATGAGGTTATCTCAGTAGTCACTGGGCACATATTCAGGCAACTTAAGCAGGTGTTGAATGTGTTCAAGAGGTCTTTTATTATCAGAAAATTCATTCCAGCACAGCAAGGAACAATGGGATGTGAACTGAAAGCCTATGCAAATCCATAACCCTCTCTGGATTATCCACAATAACAGTAAGAGCCTGGGGAAATGTGTTGGGCTGCTCATCTCAGCTCCTGCAAACAAGAGTTCAACACAGCATGAGTGATATTTTATCAGAAACAGGTTGTTGGACTCGACTTACTGGAGGTAATTGGTGAAAATTAGCTGCTTTTAATAACCTGCCAAATAAAATAATCTATCCTTCCCATCAGGGATCACTCTCATCTTAATATAGCTACAACTGCATGGACTTCCTGGGTTTTGATGTCAGATTTTGGCCCAGGCACTGGGATGTCACATTTCACTTGGATTTTCCCAAGTAGCTGCTGACTTCTACTCATGAAAGCCCACTTGCTCTTTTTTGGAAAAACCGTATGCAAATAATAAAGTTACAATAATATTTTCAACTGCAAGAGGAGGAAATGCTGCACAGAAGTCCTTACAAACTCCGTTCTAGGGGCACTTCTGTTTGATTAACAACTTTTGGTCAGAGAAAGCCTGATCAAGGTCTAAATATCCATGTCATGAAGCAAGAACAGGCAAAACAAAGTCACATTGGTACTGCTGGAGCCACAGGGTGCTGCCAATTCCCAAGGTTTCATCAGGAAACCTGCAGTACCTTCCTTTTTCCCTGGCATGGTTTGTACATCCTGGTCTAGTGGACGGTCCCTGCTGAGGGCAGGGAGGTTGGAATGAGATGAACTTTAAGGTCCCTTCCCACCAAAGCCATTCCATGATTCTGTGATCCCACTCAAGGAAGCAGCAGCGGCAGCAGCCCTCTACTCATCTTCGTGGCACAGAGAAAAAAGATACCAAGCATCTGTAATCCAGCTGATAAATCAAGGAGAAATTTAACTTTTTTTCCAGAACAATTTCGTGATTTTTGCTGCCGCTTTTGCTTCGTTGTATTTTGGGGTTGCCAGAAGTGACCAGGAGCTGTTGGGTTCACCAGTGTAGACCAGTGACATCCAGCTGGTCCCAGCACATGCAGGAAAAGACACAGGGATATTGCAACTCAAGGCAGAATTCATTTGTCTGAAGTTTGCTGCCCAGTCCCATGTGAAATACTCAAGGAGAGCACATGGTACAAGAAAAGATGTCTGAAAGACCTGTGCCCTCTGCTTCCTGAAGTGGCACAAGACCCTACCTGGGGGCACATAAACCTCAGAACTCCAGTGACCACGAAAGCAGAGTCTTAATCTGCAAACCGTTCCCACCCTGGGGACATTTTCACAGGACAAAAGCAGGATCTGAACCCAGTTCCTACTAATAGATGAAGGATGCCTGGAGTCTCCCTGTCCTCTGCACGACATCTTCCTCAGTTCCAGTGTGTGGGAGAAAGAAATCCATCTTGAATGAAGGAGCTGTCCTATAATTCCAGGGAAGAGACACCATTCCTACACTTCTTTTTTTTTTTCCTTTTTTTTTTTTTCTGTCTTCTGGTCTTCAAAGCAAGAACATCCATGTCATCAGTTCTGGGCTTGCTGGACCCCACAAGCCCAGCCTGGAGCTGGGGACACAGTGAACTCTGGCTGCATCTGCCAATGATGAATTATTTGGATGCACTTCACTTAAGGAAATCGAATGGATTGTGCAATCCCTGTGCCTGCAGATGTGCTGTGGGATCCCACTTTAACCCACGGGCTACCTTAGGTGCCCCGGCCTGTAAAAGAGAGTTGGATGTTGTTTGTCAGACTCATCTGGGTCTGAACCTGGGAACAGAGACCTAAAACCCATCTTCAGTGTTGGGATTTCACAACCTAATCGTTCTACTCTTCCGTGAGGAGTTCAACCTTTTCCCCGGGGATCCTCTACAGTCACAGCTGAAAAAGCCTCTCGGTGGCACAAGCTCACAGTGACGTGGCAGAGGTTGCTGCAGCAAGGGAAGATCTTCCAGGACAAGGCAGTCGCCAACAGGAATCGTGTTTGAGGTCAGGAATCCTTCAGAAACTCTTCCCAGCTCACAGCCCACCAGCCGGACCAGTGAAAAATTAAGATATTCTGTTCCACAGCCTGTGCTTGCCCACTGCACTGAACATCGTGTTCACCATATCTGGCTCTTGCCATGAACTTCCCTTGACTGGGTTTCCTGCCTCTAGGGGTTGCTTCCTGCCCAGAACATCCCCATTCCCAGCCCTGCACAGGTTATTGAGGGCCATCACTTGTAGATGAGAATTTATGACACTTGGACACAGCACAGAGATGAAACACTTTTAAATCACAGCCAAACCGGCACCAGGACACAGCCGTGCCTCGTGCATGCCTCACAGGTTTATCAGGCTGGGAGCATTTCTGAGAGAAAGTGGCTTCTCTGGGTGTGGAAATGCAGCTTTCATTTCAATCCTAAACTCCCAGGCTCGGGCTCAAGGGAATCACACAGAAGGCAGAGCAGCAGCGCAGGGTGAGGAGAGAGAAGTAACAAAGCCGAAAATCAAAACCCTAAAATCATTAGTACCTTTTTATGAGGCAAATACGCAGATGCAAAGCCTGTTATTGCTGTAATTATAGCTGTGCTTACTGTCACTTATAATTGGTGTGCTTTACATGCTTACAGGACTGCAGGCAAGGAAGGAACGTTCTTCCTCCACAGCTTTTCCAAGCTGGGCATGGAGCCATCCACTGCTGCACGCTCCCTGTCCAGCTGCACTGGGCCAAAACTGAGCCTTGCAAAGAGCTTTAGGAAAACCCAACTCAGTGATCCTGCCCCATTTATTTACAGCAGCACTCCAGACTATAACTGTGATTATATAGCCTGGAAATATTCCCGTGGGTGTATAAACGAAATAAAAGTAAATTAAAAAATTTAAAAAAAAAGATCTGTGAAATCTTTGAGAGTTCTGGATGGAGTTTATAGTTATCACCTTGCTGCATTTCTGGTCCAGCTGCTCTTTATCTGGGGGAAGATTTGTGTCATTCATCTCCTTGGTGACACAGGTTGATATCAGAGGGTTTTTACTGGAGGTACTTGACAGCAGCACCTCATGCCACAGCTAAACCTGGACCAGGTAAGACTGAACAATATAAAGAGCAAAATAACATCATGATTTTCTCCTAGGTGTACACACGTTTTGTACCAAACATGGCTTGATATCCCCTAGGTTTAGCGCAGGTTTAGCTCCAGGCTTTGCCCCATTAAATTAAATGCAGGATAGGAAATAGAGGGAAGTGCTTTCCTCAGCACCAGAGGAGAGCAAAACGTAGAGCTGTTCTCTGAAAAGCCTTCATTTAAAAGCAGCAAAGTCAAGGTTGACTCCGCAGAGTGCAGCATCCCCCTGGGATGGCCCAGTTAACTCCTTAACACTTGGAGTCAGAGCAGGGAGATGTGAGGAAAAAAAAATAAAAATCAAATTTCTTCTGAGAAGTAGGGAAATTATCCCTGTCCTGGGATCCAAGCCACTGTGGATTAAAACTCTTTGGAACAAGAAGACAATCACACTTTTTTCCTCCTTATATACAAAGCAATTTGCCTCTTCAATGGCATAAAAATTAAATCCAGCTGGAATTGCTTTTTAATTAAAATCATACTTTGCTTATCAGAGTGAGAGCACTTAACTGATTGCAAAGGAAACGTGGCAACCTCTGGCATCCTGTTCCCCACTCTCCAAGCCAGGCTGTGCAGCAAACTCCCCCTCTGCCAAACCCTGTGTGACCCTCTGGAGACTGCCCCACGTGAGCTCTCCTCACCCCGTTTATGGACCAGAAAAAGTCATGCAGGACACAACAGAGTCTCTATAAAAGTGTAGAGAAAAGCCCATTCCCTGTGGCTGAACCTGCTGGAGCTCGCTCCTGTCTCGATTTCCCGGAAATTTCCTAAGCCAAGAATCTCTATACACTTCACTTCACCTCCGTGGCTGTGTTATTTATCTTCGTAGACAACTGAAAGGTTTCCCCCTGCCCTGGGAGGGCCCTCAGGGTAAAGGCTGAGCCCCTTCCTAGCAGTTTCACCCCACTCCGACGGCTAAGGAGCCCTTTCTTCCCAAGCACAGCCATCCATGCTTGCTGCCAGAGTCCTCTTGCTTTGCCAGAGGCTCTCCGTGTGGTGACCACGGCATTCCCGGCTCAGGATGCGGGCGAGGGCGGCTCGCACGCCCACCTGGAGGTGCTGCCTGAGGAACAGCCCGCATCCCCGGGCTCACCGGCAGCAGTTTCAGCCTCCCAGGGCTGCTCCCGCAACAACTTCCAGGGGCTTTAATCCCCCGGCCCGACCCGACCCTCCCTGGGCACAGCCGCGCTCGCGTCAGCGCCGCTAAGCTGCTGTATCCCGGCGGAGGGTGGTACCTGCAGGGCAGGATTTTCCCGAGCACGGCCATTAGTTAAATTCCCAGGGCCCAATGAATGCGCGACCGAGTGCCGGAGTGCTTTTTTATCTCCCCGTTTGCAGCGCCAGCTCCTGCGAGGGACAGGGATGCTGAGGAGGAGGCTGGGGCTGAGGTCCTGAGCCCGTGCTGTCGGCACTGATCCTCTGGGAATTCCCATCGGAACAGCACTGCCACAGGGACTCAGCAGCGCTTTCCTTACAGACAGAAAGGAGATAAGACGCTACTTCAGTCGGGAAAGTTACCTGATTTTTAGCTCCAGTAAAATGATTGCAGCCAAAGGTGCTGATTTGGAGGCTGAAATAACCATCTCCCAGTCAAACCCAAGAACAGACACGTGGATCTTTACGTGTTTCCACATAATGAAGAAAATGCAGCTTTTCCCCCGCCCTCCTCCTGCCCTCTCCCTCCTGGCACCCATCACACCACTTAAATGCCACCATTCTGCAGGAAAACGTAACTTGGGGATAACCCACTGATAAACCCCCCAGGAGACACCTGACCATTGGGATTTCTTAGATTCTTAAAGACTTTTAAACTCCAGACTTAGTCCAATATTACATTTCTAAGCCTGAAATTTTTCTTTCCCAATTAAATCTGCTGCTGTTGCAGAGAGTTAGAGAGCCCCAGACTCTGAGGCTGAAAATTATTGAAGCTAAGAGTTGCGATAGAACAACTTTCAAAACTGAAACTCTTCCACTGTCTTATCTATGGCACAGGTCATTATCTCTTCTCTGAGTGTGTCAGACTGAGAGCTTGTGAATCAGGGGTGGTATTTCCCTCCTTCCCAGAAATGGCCCTGCCATCAATTGAAGATGTGGCATATTCCGGCCATTTGCTGTCCTGAAAGGAAATTTAAAAACAAGGGGCTTTTTTTTTTTATTCACCCTTCTGTTAAGCAAAATAACTCAGAACTTCTGAACATTTCCAGTTTCTTGATGGGAAGAAAAAGGGGAAAGGCTACTCTGTTTTTTCTTCCCCATCAACAAAGAATGAAAATCTCCAAGGAAAAATCCCCTCACTCCCCACAAATTTAAAAGCAAAATAACCCACCTTCCTGAGATTATTCCTCAAGAAAAACCTTAAGAGTTTTTGTTATGGAAAATATATTTGGAAGGCAAACAGTCAGTACTGTGAAGAGATCAGTCAACAGTCTTTATATCTTGGCCTTAAGATCAATTAAATCTCATTTGGCAGCAACCACGTGCCCCACTCTCAGAGGTCAGCTCCAGTCACTCACTGGTGAGCTCTGCAGAAGTTTAATGGTTTCCCCACTGCAGAGCTCACTGTCGATGTGAAAACTCAATTTTAAATTCCTCTCCTTCTCACCCCTTGTAAAAAGTTCATGTCCCTGTGCATGTGGGGCCGGAGAGGATCCTTTCTGGTGAGAAGCACAGTTTTTAATCTTGCTGCTGTTACTTTAGCGCAGTGTGAAGAACCTGGGTAAGCCTCCCTATTGCTCATATGGGAACAATCAAAACCAGCAATCCTCCTCTCCATCCCAGTATTTTACAAGACACAGACCCCATCTGCTGTGTGAAACACCGTGCTGGGACTGTCACCCAAGCCTGTCCGAACACTGAGCACATGGCCAGTGCCATCCTGATGAAAAGCTTTCCCTGGCTCTGCTCCCTGACAAAACCCCTTTCCCTTCATGGCCAGGACCCCGTGACACTGCTGGCTGGCGTGGGAAGGCCTGGGCCCACCGGGGACGGACCCCTCAAAACAAGGGGTAACCTTGGGAGTGGGCAGAGACCCCTGAGGCAGGCAGAGCAAAGCTCTCCAGTTGGCTTTGAGCTTTGGCCACACAAACACATCCCCAGTGTGTCCATACACACCCACACACTTCCAGAATAAAGAGGCTGAGGGGAAGATTGCCAAAAGAGACATCATCAGAGGCACCTTTCCACCAGGGGCCTGGCAAATCCGCAACACTGGAGGGACTGAACTCCAGGGAGACCTCAGTGCAGTCTCTCCATACTTAAAGAGGGTTATGAGAAGAGGGAGAGCAAGTTTTTATATGAGCAGGTAATGATAGGACAGGGGGGAAGGTTCCAAACTAAGAGGATGTTAGGAAGAAATACTTCTCTGTGAGAATGGTGAAATGCTGGCACAGGTTGCCCAGAGAAGCTGTGGCTGCCCCATCCCTGGGATTGTCCAAGGCCAGGTTGGATGAGGCTTGGAGCAACCTGGGATAGAGTAAGGTGTCCCTGCCCATGGCAGGGGGTTAGAACGAGATGATTTTAAGTTCCCTTCCAACCCAAGCCCTTTTATGGCTCTGTGATTATTATAAAACCCCTGAGAGATCCTGCCCGTCTCTCAACAAACCACACTGGATTTCTAAACCAGATTTTCATTTCTACACCAGAAGAAATGTTCCAAAATATACCTGTTTCCATCTCCTACTCTCACTTGTCTGTGAGTCAAACACAGATGTGGCTCCAAGCCCAACCCAGCTCCTGTTCCTGCACTGACAGGTAGATCCATACTGCACTAGTGCCTTGCTCCTCCTAAAGGTGGTCGGGTTTTTTTTGGTCAGATTTTCCTGACAGGAGAGCAGGAGGAAGAGCACTGCACTGGGAACAGGATCACATCTCACTCCCTCACTGTTAAGAACCTTCCGACACCCAGCCAACTTCAATCCCATCCAGGATACAAACACTCCTGCACCAGCACTGGCCTTTTACTTTAGGATCATGGAATCCTTAAAGTTGGGAAAGACATCCGAGATCATCAAATCCAACCACAAACCCAGCACTGCCACATCCACCACTAAACCACGTCCCCAGCACCACATTTACACATTTTTTGAACACTTCCAGGGAAGGTGATTCCACCACTTCCCCAGGCAGCTTGTTCCAGTGCTTGACAACATCTATCAGAGAAGAAATTTTTCCTAATGCTTCCACTCCCTGCTGTTACCATGAGTGCAGGTGTGTAGGGGTAACCACATCATCCCCATGGCATCAATTTGCAATGCTAATCTAGCCAAACACTAATTACAACATCATTAGGATGTAGGCAGACAAAAGTGAAAATAAACAAGCCAAAAGTGAGTAAAGGAAGCGCACCTTTCTCTTATCCAGGCTGGGTTTTAGGCATTCAGCCACAAGACCACCCCAGCAGCAAGTTAATTTTCTGAGTCTGGAACTGAGCTTGGAGCTTCCCAGCTTCCTCCTGAACTGCTGCCCCTCTCCAGCTGTAGCTGAATTTATTGGTTCATCTCCTGCTCCTCCTGGTTGCCCCAGTGGATGCTGTTCCTTGCCTGCACTTTTCCCCAGGCTACTCTGCAAGGGAAATCAGCATTTATTTTTAGGTCCATTGCTCTCTGACTGGTTGGGCTCTCCTCCCAGGGCTGCAATATATATTTAATACTTGTTTTCAGAGCTGACAGCCCAGGAAGCTTGAGTGGTGAACTGGCACACAAGAAATCATTATGAAGGAGAGGGGCATCAACCTGCCAAACATTTTAACACCCCTTCTGCAAAGAGACTTGCCTTCTCAGCAGTGCCATAGTGGGGAAGAAAGCAAGCCCTAACCCGAGGCACAGTTGCTGTTTGATGATGATGATGATGATGATGATGATGATGATGATGACTTCAGTTGTGCAATAACAAATCCTGTCAGATCTGCAGCAGAGAGGAACTGGAGGGGAATACACAACTACAGCAAAGTGCAGAGGAAGAAAATCCATGCTGGAAAAAGGCAGTGCAAGAGAGAGGAGTTGCTGGGCTGCTCAGCATTCCCAGCACAGGGAATGTCCCTGGGAGTGCAGCGATCCAAGTGGGATCAGCAAAACCAGGGGTCAACCCACACGAGGGATTCCGCTCAAATTTGTGACCATTCCACAGAGGATCTCCCCAAAGGCTGTGGTTCCCAACCCCTCTGCAGCTGGAGTTCATGACTCCAGCCCCTGGCTCCCACTTGCCCTTCACCACAACCTCCATCCTCTCCCTCATCCCCATTTTCCCAGGCGACACCACGCTGGGATCACAGGTCCTGTCCAGACCCTGAGCTCTCCACCACAGCTTGTAACAGACCCACGGACTCTTGTCCCTTCCCACCTCTCTTTCCAAAGAGCAGGCGCAGTGCTGTTGAGCACAGGAGGAGACTTCCCCTCAGAAGAACACAGCCTTTACTCAGTCCTCTGCTTTGCTCTTCTTCCACAACAGAATTTAGTGGTTTTGGATGATGTCCCCTCAGTAAATCCTGGCTTTGCTTTAACTCCCTGTAACAACAACACGTAGCAAACCAATCTGAACAGACAACCAAAGCTCCAACTTTATAGCTAGGTTTAAAAATATTTCCAGATACTTTCTTGGTCCCTTAAGACATTTCCGAGGCTCAGGTCAAGTAGACCCAAGGCAGTGAGCTCCAACTCTTAATTTCTTTTTCTATCTACAAAACCATCAGGGCTTGGCTCACACAGTTTAACCACCGGAGATGTCTGGCTCTGGGAACAGCTTTCCAGTGAAAGCAGCACAGCAAAAAGGTGAATTTTAAGATATGGAAGGCAAATAACTGTTACAATAGGAACCCTGTGTTGGCAGACACCTCAAGGAGACAGAAAGGTTGTTCCTGCCTTGGATCCCCAAACTTGTAAGATCCAAATGAAAACAACAGCCAAGGTGGAAGGGCACAAATACACACGTCACCATTAGGAGTCCCTTTCTCACAGTGTGTAAATTTAATTACAGTGTAGATCACGCACTTCCAGAGCACCTCCAGCCTCTGGCAGACACCAAGTTACAATCTCCAAAAGAACTAGGGGCCATGACAAATGGATCTCTGAAAGCAACACCTCAAACCACACTTTTACTCACTGCTGTTATAGCCACGACTGACTACTGATATATGAAACATCATATTTTTTATTAGACTGACTAGTGCAGCTAGAGATAGAAGAAAAGCTTTTAGAGCTCTTTACATCTGGAAGACACCAAGGAAACTTGTGGCTACGCATTTCTTGGGTGTGAAATCTGAGTTTTGTCAGGTTTGTTAATTACAGAAATAAAAAGAGAAAAAGAGCAATTAGCACTTGCAGAGAGAATAAATCACTTAGGTAGGGAGGAGCTGGTAGGACCTTTGTGGGACTGCAGGGATGTGAAGAGTTATCACCTCTGCGGCATCGGGAGGGGAACCCTGGCATGTCATAAAAATCAACATCTCCACGGAGTCTGAGGGGTTTAATGCCCAGAAGAGCCAGGAATGTTAATTTGTGAGCGTGGCTGCTGGAGGCACGCTGCAGGCCCACAGCATGGAAGGATGGGAGCAATGGTTTTGCAGCAGGACACTCCCCACAGCCAGCACTCTCTTATTTCGTGTTGTCCCAAATGTCCTCAGGCTAAACCCAGAGCAACGGCTACTCAGCTTTTTTCTCTTTTAATCCTCAGGAAGTATTTCTACACCTGAAAGTAAACATTTTAATAAGTATAAATATATATATAAATATATATTTCGGTTGTTCCAATACAAGCTGTTATTTCTCTTGATAAAACCTGTCCTCATCTGCATTGTACACAAAGAGCCTAAAGATAAGCCTTTGATATACCATGTGCTGTGTGAATTCCCAGGAAAGGGAGGAGACAGTGGGGCAAGGAGGAACAAAGTTTAATGGTGCTGAAAAGGAAACTGGACAAGAATTCCAGTGGCCCAACCACAAGGCATCATCTCCAGCAGGTGAAAAAAAGCTTTGCACAAAGGAACCGTGCAGAAAACAAACTGTACAAGTAGAGTCAGAGAGCAGAAAGGGTGGAAAATTTCCTTGAGAGGAATCATTGGAGCACTGGAATTAAATGCATGGCATAGCTGAGACCCACATGGCTCTGCAGCCGTGTTTAATGTCATTCCCCCCCAAAAATGCACTCAGCCTTGCAGTCAACACTTGAGCAATGTCAGAAATTCCTCATGTAGTGTTTTACCTCCTCTTGGTGCCCTGGAAAGCTGTGAACTGTCTCAGCAGCAGCATTTATCTGCCTTTGAGTATGTCAAGCAAAAAAAGCCCTGTTTCTCTTTTGAAGAAGGGTTGGAGAAGCCAAATTGTGCTTAAAAGCCAGGAGGAAAATGAAAAATAACCAAATAGATGGATGAAGACATGGAAGGAAACAAGTGGCTTGTCTCGGTGTTGGCCCTTCTGCATTTGCATCTTGCTTTGAAATGGCTCCAGGGCAACAGGAAAAACTCTGTGACCTCTCAGGGAGGGAATCCCAAAGCTCCATCACCCCTCCACGGAGCTCCCGGCACACGGCAAGGCTCAGCAAGGGAAGGAAAGCAGCCACATCTCCTTGTATTCCCTGCTGAATTGTCCTAAATTCCATGGGGAAAAGCAGGCAAGAAATACCAGGCACAGCTCAGGACTGATGTCACTGATGGTGAGGAGGCTGAAGTGGATTTAGCAGTGGGATCCTTGAACCACCTCAGCCAGTGCTGCTGCAGCCCCTTGGCCGAGGGGCTTTCCCTCCAGCAAGAGCTGGTCCTCGGAAGGATTCCATTCCTTCCCTCCCTCTGCAAGAAATCTGCCAGGGCAGAGGTTTAACCTCCACTCAGGAAACTCCTAAGGGCTGTGAAAGGTGACTTAAGAGTAAAAAATAAAAAATAAAAGAGCAAGTACATGTGTCCTACATAGCCATAAATGGGATGAACCAGTTCCCTCCTCCCCTGACAAATGGATGGGGAAGAAGCTATAAAAATAATCACTACATTCGCTTAAAATAAGAGGTGGGTGTGGCCATGGCAAAATAAAGGTGGGAGAGGATTTGGATTCTGGCCATGTCCAAACTGAGTGCATGAAAATGTTGGGTGTCAGCTTTGAAGCAGCTTCTCATTTGGGTGCAAATGTGCAGAATTGTTATGGACTCTATTTTTTTTGGGGGGGGGTGTTCATCACATCCAGTATATTTAATTTTATTTCAACTCCTTCCTGCCTTGCAAGGGGATGTGCTCCTCAAAGTGCGAACTGCCAGTCGGGAGAGATGAAATAAAACCTGCTTTTGGGTAAGGAATAAAGCAGGGTGCAGGGAGAAGCTCAGCATGGAGCAAAACTCCTTCTCTTTTTTCTCATTCTTCCCCAACACAAGAAACCAGTTTGAAGTTTAAGATCTCTAAATACAGGTGTCTACCTCAGGACTGAACTGCCCCTGTAGCTGTGAGGGTTCAGGAAGGTGCAGAATGAGGCACATGGTGCCATCCGAGAGAATTTTATTTTTGGTGTTCACAACATCACAGAGTCAGAGGATCCTACAATGGTTTGGGTTGAAAGGGAGCTTAAAGATCATCTTATTCCAACCCCTCTGCCATGGGCAGGGACTCCACGTGGGGCACAGAGCATCTGCAGGGGCTTCACTCTCTGGAAAGGGGTGATGTGGGACCAGGGGATATTTCCCTACGCCTCCAGTGGCCTGAGAGTGGTCAGCAGCGCTGACCTTGACGTCACTGCTGACCCCGACGTCACTGCTGACCCCAGAGGAGCTCGGCCCATCCTGGTCACACACAGACAGAAATCACGCCCACACAGAAATCCCAAAACAGAGGTGTCCTGATGTGCCAGGAGAATCCCACCCCGAGGCCACCTGCAAGGGAGCGCCCAGGAGGAGCCTCTGCGACAGGCAGTGACATCTGCAGGGCCCCGCGGACACTCCCTGCTCAGACGCTGGCTGTGGAGTCACAGATCACCGGGTATTAATGGAGACATCTGTTAAACACAGAACCAAGCTTGGCGCCTCAAAGACACATCTTTCCAAACGGCACCCAATAGATTTCAGCTTTAAGGAGGAGACGCTAAGTATTGATATTTCCCCCTCCAGACAAGAATTGTATTTAAATAGATTTTTTTTTTCCCTTCCCTCCTGATGAGAAGACAGGGATGAGGATGAAAAAAACCTCTGGAGCTCATACTTAGCTTCCCTGTCAGGAATAGGAACATCCCTGCAGAAAAAGGAAGAATGGGATCATGAGGGTGGTGGCTCAGCAAACAGAGTTGGGATCTCTCTATTCCTTTGGCCTCTTCTCCACTTCAAGCTCATGCAAATCACTGCAGCCAAGCCATGACATCCAGAAGAATTTATCAAAACAACATCACCCACCCCTGTTTGTCCAGATCACCAGTGAAATGCATCAGGAAATAAATCCCAGTTTGATTCTGAATTAGGAAATAATCACAATTCAGTTCTAACACTTGAATTTAAATGCCAAGGACAGAGGTGTAAATCTCCACCTCCCAGCAATGCAAACAGTGAAATGGAGAGTTAGTGACTGCCCTGGGGGTGAGAAATTTACCTAATGTGACTAATGGAGGAGTTTAAGGCTGTTAATACCCACTGTTGCAGTTGACTGAAAAAGTGACTGTGCTGATTTAAAGTACCTCAGTGTCTCTCAAATTCCTGCACAGGGATAGATCCTGGAAATCCTCTGTCTATAACAGTGCTGTAGATAAGATCTGTCCCAGTAAAGCGCCAGCAGAGCAGCACTAACGTGAGCTCTCCAGCCTTGAGCAACCCACAGCACACATCCCTGCGCACAAAAACAGCCCCAAATTCACTCATCAAAGCAACCATCTAAAAGTGACCCAGCTGAGGGCTGATGTCAGCCACGCCAGCTTCAAACCAGGGCTGCACTGACCCCAGGGCACCCACATCAGTGGGGGCAGAAGTACCAGAGGCAAGGGCTGTGAAAGCAAGGAAATATCACATCTGCTTCCGCCTCTTAACCTCACCTGCCCGCTCCCAGCGGGTCAAGCCTCGTTCACAGGGGCTATTTATATTTGTGCAGATTGGCAATTATTAAACATGAGTGCTCTTGCTATTATAGCTCTTCCCTCATTAGGGTTTATGCATGAGGCTAAGCTGTTTCAAAGTGATTTATAGCAAAGCTGCAGCCAGTAGATGCTCCTAATAAAGCTGAATTTTCAGGATGGAAAATATTGGTGTTGTATTAAGAACATCCTTATCAGAAGGAAACTTTGCACCTCTTTGTAACATCTCCAGAAGCCTTTAGGTTTTCTAGAAACCCAGTGCTGAAGTAGCCTGGTATTGCCCCATTTAACAAATAAATGGGTTGTATAAGGATGTGAGGAGCATCCAGCAACCAAGGTCCTCAGGGAGCTCGTCCTCTCCTCAAAACCTTCCCCCAGGCACTTTCTGAGCGCTAATGAATGAACTCTCCCTGCACGGTGGCTCTGGTACTGGGAAAGGTGAAGGCTGTGCCCAGAGAGGTGAATCGCCCCAGAGAAATCCCTGGTGGTCAGGCAGCAAGCCAGGCAAGCTGTGGGTTGCTCCAGAAGGGAACAGTGGCAAGGCTGCTCAGGTGGTGGTGAAAGCCTTCTCCAGCCATGCAGGAGCTGTGTGAGCTCCGGGTGGAGGCCAGTCTCATGGCTGGCATCACATCCCTGGCCCTCTCACACCTCAGAACGAAAGGGCTGGGTGTTCCTCCACTGCAGCCCTCTGAGATCCCATTTTCAGAGGCAAAAGCATCTCCCCTTTTGGCTCAGCTCCCACCCAGCTGAAGCTGTGGGAGCTCGTGACTTCTGGAAAACATCTGGGAGCGTGGAAGGGAGGGAGCAGTGAAACAGCAAGCACTCAGCTCTCATGGAGGGAAACCTGCCCAGCTGCACAGGACAGGGGGACAAATCCGTGCCAGGGCACAGGCAAGTCTGTGTGTCTGTCCATCCATGCTCTCCATCCCACCTGCTGGGTCAGAACTCCAAACCCTCCTGCTCTGGGGTCTCCAGTCATCTCCAGTTCATTTTTTCTGCATTTTTGGCCCACGACTTAGGATTTTTTTCTTGGCTGCATTTTCTAGATTTTGATTCTCGCAGAGGACTCTCCTCTTCCTTCCAATACAGAAAGTTGATGAGAGCAGAGAACGGGGCTACACTGAATCCCACAGCCTTTCCCCGGCACTGGATCCATTTGCCCTGAGCCAGGGTGGTGCAGCAGGGTCCCATCTGCAGCAGTGGAATGACACTGCCACACCGGTGCTGGCTGGGTCTGAGGGCAGGACGTGTCCTCCTGCTTCCCTAAACCCAAGCTGAGTCCTGCTCCCCTCCAAAACCTGAGCAAGAGGTTTTTATCCTGCACAGATAATTTGACCCCTTTCCTGAATTTGAGCCGTACAAATCTCCTCCAAGTGCACTCAGGTCTGACTTAAAAAAATCATCATATCTTGGGTCTCATTGATCTCCACAGTGTCTGGTGCCCTTCCTCAGGCTGCCAATGAATGGGACACTTGGTTCTGAACAGGGAGATTTCCTTCCTGTCCCTCTTCCATGTCCAACAAAGATTTGTGTCTACAATCTGGCCCAAACACCAGAAACTACCCAGTCCTACCAGACCAAGTCAGCACATGATGTGGAAGATTGGTTTTGACAAGTTACCTGTCTTTCCAGTTGTTTCTGCTGGATACCATCTGGTAAAGGGGAAAAGCTATCTATTTTTTTCCTTTTTTCCCCCTGAAAATGAATATAAACTCTGTATGTTTGCCATTTCCAGGGCAGCCTCGCAGCCAGTGCCTCTGCAGAGCTGAAACCCCTCTTTCCTGACACGGTCCCACCACCTACCCATGCTCCAGATGCCCATTTGCCAAATGTGCAGAGCATCCCCTTGCTTTGCATCCACCAACTGCCCTGATCCCTCCTTGGAAAGCCAAGAGTGACAAGAGACAAAAAAAACCCTCAGCAAAGTCACTGTGAAACACTGAAAACAGAAACAAAATGTCTTGGCAGCCTCAGGAGCCACCAGTGGACAGACTCAGCACAAAACACAGCACACCTGAATTTGCATTTCCAGCTGGTGCAGCGCTCTGGCTCCCGCACCACTGCTGGCACTACAGCAGGGAGGAGTCTGAACCAGAATATTTTTGAAGTGCTGCAAAAAGGGGGAAATGCAGCTCCGCGCACAAATCCACCAGCCAGGCAGCTTTCCCTGTCCATGGTGTCCCACCTGCCTCCCGATGCTGACCGCCTGGCAAATATCCCTCCTTTTAAAGAACACCCTGGGGGACTCGTCTGCTTTTACAGCAAGCGCATCTTTGTTCCCATCCTGGCTGGTTCTCCCGAGTTTTCCTGCTGGAGACAGCCCTCTTGGCTGCGGGGAGGATGTGATAACGATGGTGTGAATCCCTCTGCTGACACGCTGGTGAGCTGGAGTAACACGCAGCTTGAAACAGCCATAAATATTCCACACAGCACGGGGGTTTTTTTTTCCTCAGACGTTTTTTTTCCCCCTCCTATTTTTCAATGTTGCCTGTTTCTGCCCTAAATAAGAGCTTCTACAATACGCATACTGCTGATTATATGTCCTCTGAGAACTTCCAGCATTACAAAGAGGCACGAGACTTTCAGAGCTACCCAGGCACGGGGTTGGGCAACTGGTTCTCCTGAATAAAGTCAGTCATGCATTTATACAAGCAGAAATTGAATAAATCATACACCCGATGATACACTGAGGGTTTTGTGGCAAGGCCTTTGTTAAACACATGTTGTTATTGCTAAAGGATCTTTGTGCTGGATGCAGGAACTAGGCTGGAGGATTCTAGTGAGTACCGTGTCTTTTCGCCAAAAGCAGTGATTGTTTTGTTTAAAATATAATTTGTCTCACTTCACAGATTCTCAATCAATGACAGGAGGAAAGAGACACAGATACAGCTGAAGTGGTTGTCCCGTGAGCTCAAATTTAACTGAATTTTTAAACTGATCACATTTCCAGCATTTATACTCGGACTGATGAAGAATCAGATCTGAGGGGTTTTTTTATTCTTTTCCATCACAACCCTACTTCATGGCTGGAACAGAGCAAAACTCTGAAGAAAAGCACAAATTACACCAGCTGGGCAGATTTGGCTAATTCAGGGAGTTTGTAGTCTGAAGGCACGTGGAATCCACCAACTGCTTCAAATTACCCACATCTCATTTTCTAGACACACACTGGAAAGAAAAAAAAAAGTGTCTAATTTGTAGCTCTTCAGGCCAAATTATCTTAATTACTCCCCTAAAAAGGCAAACCAACACACAAGAGCCTAAAAGGGATTGTTGTGCATTTATACCATGTCCCCACCTCCAACTTTAACACTTTTCTTCCAACTGTTCCAAGCTGCCCGTGGCAGGAGGCAGGACTTTGGTGAGCGTGGCCTGATGGACCACAGCAAATGAGATTTGCCCAATTCCCTTTTCTCCACATCGTGGATGGTGAGAGGCGGAGGGGAAAGGTTACAACAGCAATTAGAAACCACATGGCTGCAACAGTTTTATTGCACTGAACTTGTTGATCAGCCAATTGTTCTCGCTCAGAATTTTTCCCCAAGGACGTACCAATAAAAATTATCACAATAAATTATGAGGAAAAAAAACCCCAAACCCACACCAAACTGTGGAGCCGTCGTAGGTCCCAGACCCAGGTTGTTATGATTGCAGAGCTACTTTTGCTTTGAAAATGGGCACCAAATCCCAGGTTTAAGCTGAGAAACAAACCAGGGATTTTCTCCAGCGTTGAGGCACTTCAGCATTAGTCACCTTGCAGATCAGTGCTGATAAGGAGCATGTGAATCCTTTTAACCACCAGCATGAACCAGATCCCAGGAACATTAACAACAACAGAATAATAAAAGGGTTGAAGAGGAAGCAGTTGCAGGATTGCACCCAGTCTGTGCCTTGTGCTGTCCCAAAGCTTTAGGGGCTTGTGCTTATTGTTGGCAACCCAAGAGCATAACCCCAGGCCCTGATCCTGCCACCACGTGCATGTTGAACTTCAGCAGACCTGTGACCTCGCCCTCTGCAGGATCTGGCCCCAGAGGACTCTTCATGCCAAAAAATCTTTAAAGAAATGGCATTTTTGCCATGGGCTTCAGTGGAAGTCAGGGTTGGAGCAGCTCCAGCAGCTGATGAGAATGCTGCACCCTTCTCCTCTCCCCAGCTCCAACCCTGGGCACATGGACTATTTTGGATCTACCCTAAAGCAAACCCTACAAGAACTAACTGAACCTGCACATCCTCTAAGAAGTTCTTTGGCAATGCAGATGGCAGAGTGGCTCAAGGTGACAGCCAAAAACCATGAAATTAAGTCAATTTGTCTCATTTCTTGAGGGAGAAGGAGAGAAGAAAAGGGAGACAAGTGATGCAGTGACACATCTGGGTTAACTTTCACTCTCAGGCTCAGCTTGGTTGGCCTGACTCTTCTTTAAGACCAGGTTGAATGATGCTCTGAGCAACTGGTCTAGTGAAAGATGTCCTGTCCACTGCAGGGGTGCTGGAATCAGATGATCTTTAGGGTCCCTTCCAACCCAGGCCACTCCATAATTCTGTGATGATTCTATGACCACAGCCACTGTCACCAGCCCAGCAGAGCAAACAGAAGGGACTGACAACCAGAGACTGATGGCACAACCCAGTTCCGGTGGGCAACCTCACCCAGCCCAACAGGATGCTGGGCAGGCAACCTCACCTCCCAGAGAGAAAACAAGCGTGGGAGAAGCTTAGAACTAAGAGGGAAACCCAGCCACGTCCAGCACACAATCTCCCCACAGCCCCAGCCTGCTAAATTAAAAGCATTCTCATCATAAATCAAACGCTGCAAGGAAACAAGCTGCAAGAACAAAGCTTCAGTGAAACCGCAGAATTACAGAATCCCAGAGTGGTCTGGGACGGAACGGACATTAAAGAGCATCCAGTTCCATCCCGCTGCCGTGGGCAGGGACACTTTCCCCCGGAGCAGGTAGCTCGGGCGGAGTGCAGGAGCCCTGCCGTGTGCCTGCGCTGCGGGCACGGAGGATCAGCCTCTGCCCGCACGTGTGAGTGTGTGCACAGCCAGGCACGGCGCCGGGAGAGACAGCCCCGGTTGCTCGCCCTGCACCGCGCTCCGAGCCGTCCGCGCCGGGGGGGACGCGGCTGTGCCCCGACCCCGGACCCGGACGCGTAGAAATCGTACCCAGAAGGGACACGGCTGACAGAAATCATCACATCCTTTGCTCCCAGCTCCTGCTCTTTCCTTACACACTGCACCCACACGAGGTTGTAGTGGTGGAAGGCAGCGCTTTGCTGAACTTCTCGTGGGCAGAAGGAGGGAGCTCCCACCCCTGAGCCCCCTGCCCAGCCGCTGAACCGCCTCGGGGAAAGCTCGTCCCGTTATCCCCACTTCTGTGGGGGAGCTTTGCGAGGAGTCATCAAAGCTCCTGAAGAGAAACCAAAGCAAACCAAAAGCCAGGCTGCAGAGCGGAATGACAACGAAACCAGGAGCCAGTTGTGAAATCAAACACTAAAACCCCAACGGGAATTCCTCCAGCTCAAGGGATCCTCTCACTCCCGAGGGGGACGCACACCTGAACCAGAAGGAAAACGAAGCGACCGCTCTTTCCTAGATTATCGGGGGACAGGGAAACGAGCGGATCCTCCTGCCTTCACCCGACAGCGCTTCCAAAGTTGCCCAAAGTTTGCCCGAGGCGGCCGCGCTCGGGCGAGCGCAGGGAGCGCGTCCCCGCCGGTCACTCACCGCGGACAGGAGGCAGCCGAGCAGCGGCACCGCGACGCCCAGGACCGCGCCCCGCATCCTGCCCGCGTCCCCCGCGCCGCTCCGGCCCCGCGGAGCCGCGGGCAGCGCTCGGCTCCCGGCGCCGGGCTGCGCGCATCCAGCGGCGATGGGCACGGGAGGAGGAGGAGGAGG